>CP139505.1:217070770-217370770 GCA_021014915.2 Artemisia tridentata subsp. tridentata | reverse complement strand
GTATTCTCATGATGGGAATACCTAATGAGTATCAATTGGACTTTAGTCTTATTGATAATGCCAAGTCTCTAATGGAGGCTATTGAGCAAAGATTTGGTGGGAATGAAGCCACTAGAAAATCAAGGAAGAATCTACTGAAGCATCAATTTGAAAACTTCACTACTTTAAGTGGAGAAAATCTTGATGATACTTATAACAGACTTCAAAAGCTTGTAAGTCATCTAGGGCTGGTGCAGGTTACACTTCCTCAAGAAGACACCAATCTCAAGTTTCTCAGAAGTTTGACACCAGAATGGAGTATGCACACTGTGTTATGGAGAAACAAAGTTGATTTTGATAAGATGAGTTTAGATAACCTTTACAACAACTTCAAAGTTTATGAATCTGAAGTGAAAGGGTCATCTAGTTCATCCTCTGCTGCACAAAACCTAGCATTTGTGTCCTCCAACAACAAAAGTTCTGGAAATTCTCAAGAAACTCTTTCTACTGCTGCTTATGGAGTTTCTACTGCTAGCACTAATGTTTCTACTGCTGGTTCTACAAACAGTGACAACATTAGTGATGCTGCTATTTGTGCCTTCTTAGCTGATCTTACTACTAGTACTCAAGTTTTGAATCAGGATATGGAACATATTGATCCTGATGATCTTGAAGAAATTGATTTGAAGTGGCAGATGGCTATGCTGACCATGAGGGCCAAAAGGTTTTTGAAAAAGACAGAAAGGGAGCTCAAGTTTAAAGGACAAAACAACATGGGGTTTGATAAGTCCAAAATTAAGTGTTACAACTGTAACAGGAAAGGCCACTTTGCAAGGGAATGTAGGGCACCTAAGAAGAATGGAGAAAGCTCTAGGAAGGCTACTGAAGAGACCAAGACTACTACAGCTTTAGTGTCTTGTGATGGTCTAGGAGAATATGACTGGAGTGATCAGGCTGAGGAAGGACCCAACTTTGCTTTTCTGGCTGAAGAAGGACCCAAAGGGCATAACTTTGCTCTTATGGCTTATGCTTCTTCATCATCTGGTTCTGACTGAGATGTATCTAATGATTCCAGTTGTTCATTTAAATCTTGCTTAGATACAGTAGAAGAGCTTAAACCTAGGAATGAAAGTCTTAGAATGGAAGTAGAAAAGCTAAAACTAGATAACTTAGGTTATAAAGTTGGCATACAAAATGTAGAGAAAAGACTGGAATTCTTTAAACAGAATGAGTTATAATATATTGATAGGATTCATATATTAGAAGGTGAGATTTTTCTTAAAAACAGTGAGATTAATTTCCTAAATAAAAAGTTAGAAGAAGCTGAAAAGGAAAAAGATGCAGCTTTGGCTGAAAAAGAAAAACATGTAGTAAGAGTTGAGAAACAAAAGTTTGCTTCTGAATTGGTGCATAAGACTATTGAGAGTAATTTAATGAGGAAAGGCTCTGGAATAGGTTATAATGTTGTAACTCCTCTAGTTAAGAGTGCTTCTGCACTCTCAAGGAAAGAATTGTCATTTATAAGTGAACTTGAAATTAACAAGCCTGTAGGTGAAACTAGTGAGGCTAGTAATTAAAAACCTATAGTAGATGATAAGAAGTTATCTGATGCACCAATCATTGAAGATTGGATGTTAGATAGTGATGTGGAACAGGATTAGTCAACACAAAAAGTTAAAAAAGGAAGAAATTCCTAAAACAGTTGAATCAAAGGTCAAATAGGTTAGGTTTGTGAAACCTGTGTTAGGTCATAGTATCTCTAAGAAAGTGGTTGAATATAATGAAGAACCTAGAGAGCATGATAGTAGGTTTGATAACAGGCCTAGAGGAAATCAAAGAAACTGGAATAACCTAATTTCTCAAAAGTTAGGAAGTGATTTTCAGTTAGTTAAAAAAGGCATGTTATAATTGTGGTAGTTTTGAGCACTTACAAGAAAAATGTTTTTACTACCAAAAACCTATTTGGAATCAAAACAGAAGGGTGAACCACAAAAACTTTTGTAAAAAGACTCACCCTCATGCTAATAAAACATGGTTCCAAAGGCAGTATTGATGAGATCTGGTGTACCTAGGTCAATTACTACTGCACCAACAAAAAGGCCTTTTCTAAATAAGAACAGAGCAGTTACTACTGCTAAGGCAAAAACAATTTCTACTGCTAATGCAAAAGTAGTTTCTACTACTAATGCAAAGGTAGTTTCTACTGCTGAGCCTAAATTGTTAACTGACACTGTTGTGGGCAATCATTTTTATGCTGTAAAGGCCTCAGCTTGCTGGGTCTGGAAACCAAAAACCAAGGTTTTAGATCATGTTTCCAGGAACAGCAGTGCATCAATGGACTTCAAGAGATTTGATTATGTTGATGCACAAGGCAGATCCAAGTCAGTGATGGCTTGGGTCCCCAAGGGAAACTAATTTCTCTATTTTTCATGTGCAGGGCAATCTACAAGATGAATTGAAAGACAAGTGCATATTCGATAGTGGATGCTCTGGACATATGACAGGAGACCAAAGCAATCTTGAAGATTTTGAAGCTTTTGATGGTGGATATGTTGCTTTTAGGAATGATCCTAAAGGAGGAAAAATTATTGGTAGAGGTACTATAAGAACAGGTAACTTGGATTTTGAAAAAGTGTACTTTGTAGAAGGGCTTAAGTTTAACTTCTTTAGTGTCTCACAAATGTGTGACAAAAAGAACTTTGTTCTTTTTACAGACACTGAATGTCTTGTCTTATCTCCAAATTTTAAGTTGCCTGATGATAAATTTGTGCAACTTAGAATTCCTAGAACAGACAATATATACAGTGTTGATATAAAGAACATAATTCCCAAAAGAGCTTTAACTTGTCTTTTTGCAAAGGCCACTAATGATGAATCCAAACTATGGCATAAAAGACTTAGTCATTTAAATTTCAAAACAATGAACAAATTGGTTAAGGGAAACCTTGTAAGAGGTTTACCTTCAAAAGTTTTTGAAAATTCTAAAATCTGTGTTGCCTGTCAAAATGGAAAACAACACAGAGCTTCTTGTAAGTCCAAAGTTGTGAACTCAATAACTCAGTCTTTATACATGCTTCATATGGATTTATTTGGACCCACTTTTGTCAATAGTATGAATAAGAAGATGTACTGCCTAGTTGTCACAGAGGATTATAGCTGGTTCACTTGGGTTTTCTTTTTAGCAACTAAGGATGAAACTTCTGAAATCCTTAAGGCTTTTATAACAAGAGTAGAAAAGCTAGTAAATCAAAAAGTTAAGGTGATAAGATGTGATAATGGAACTGAGTTTAAGAATAGAGTTATGAACCAGTTTTGTGTGGAAAAAGGTATTATGAGACAGTTTAGTGTTGCTAGAAACTCCTCAAAAAAATGGTGTAGCTGAGAGGAGAAATAGGACATTAATTGAGAAAAAGTGGCTTTTGAGAGACTCGCTCTAGAACCCGCGCTTAACCCAATGGCTTCTAATCATACCAGATTAGGACCCGCATCCAACGATGAAACTTCTGGACATATTAGTTCAGGACTCGTACCTCAAGGAGCTCAATCAACTACCACTGACAAACCAACAAATCAAGAACTGGATAATTTCTTTGAGTTTATGGATGATGAATATTTTGGTGGAACTTCGACAAATGCATCACCACAACATTCCGCTGCACCCGCTCAAAATCAACAACCACCACCACAAGATGCATCTACCACTATCGAAGCTGACGCACCAACTCCGACAACATCATCTACGTCTACTCCATCAACTCCAGTGATTGAGATTGTTTTACCAATAGTTGATGAGCAAAACCAAACACCATCAATTCAAGAAGAACCAAACCAAGACAATGCTGTGTTAGAAGAAGAACCATTTGAAAACCCATTTGCAATGGAATCTGCCGAATCTTCTTCTAGGTTACAAGAACCATCCAACACACATTCATCTAACCCAAGGTACCCTTCAACGTTAAAATGGACTAAAGACCACCCAATAGAACATGTCATTGGTGTACCTTCAAGGCCAGTTCAGATAAGAAGACAACTTGCCACCGATTCCGATATGTGCATCTATGTCTGTTCAGTCAGTCTAAAAGAGCCTAAGAACATTCGGGAAGCAATGGCAGAAAATGCATAGATTAAAGCGATGCAGGAAGAACTTCTCCAATTTCAATTACATGACAATTGGGACTTAGTACCGAGACCCTCAGACAAAGTCGTCATTGATCTTAAGTGGATATGGAAGAACAAAAAGGATGAAGAGATGATTGTATTTCGCAACAAATCTCGTCTTGTGGCCAAGGGATACATACAAGAAGAGGGAATTGATTTTGATGAGTCATTCGCGCCTGTAGCTTGACTTGAAGTGGTCAGGATTTTCTTAGCCTATGCAGCTCACAAGAACATCACGGTCTATCAGATGGACATCAAGACAGCTTTCTTGAATGGAACTATGAAAGAAGAAGTGTACGTGAGTCAGCCAGATGGATTTGTTGACAAAGATCATCCCGACTACGTCTACAAACTAAAGAAAGCTATCTATGGTTTGAAACAAGCCCCAAGGGCGTGGTATGACGAATTATCATCTTTTCTACTTTTGAATCATTTCACCAAAGGAACAATTGACCCGACCTTATTCACCAAAAAGTTTAAAGATGACATTTTGATTGTTCAGATTTACGTGGACGACATCATCTTTGGGTCCACTAATCTGAAACATTCAAAACTTTTTGAAAATATCATGAAAAGTAAATTTGAAATGTCTATGATGGGCGAATTAAAATTCTTCCTTGGACTTCAAATCCATCAATCCCATCATGGTATTTTCATTAATCAGGCGAAATATACAATTGAGATTTTAAAGAAACATGGAATGGAAAATTGTGACTCTGTTGGTACTCCAATGGTCACTTCACCCAAAATAGGTGCTGATCTATATGGGAAACCCATTGATCCGAAGAAATATCGGAGCATGATTGGGTTTCTCATGTACTTACCTGCTAGTCGACCAGATATACATTTTGCTGTATGCTTATTAGCACGGTTTCAGGCAAGGCCTACCGAAACTCACCTCCAAGAGGTGAAACGGATCTTTCGGTACCTAAAAAGAACCATAAACTTGGGACTTTGGTATCCGAAGGACTCGGATTTTAAACTAACAGCCTTTTCAGATGCCGATCATGGTGGTTATCAAGTTACTGCAAAAAGTACATCAGGCAGAGCACAATTTCTGGGAGAAAAGCTAGTAGGCTGGTCATCAAGGAAACAAGATTGTACGGCTTTATCAAATGCAGAAGCCGAGTATGTGTCTCTATCTGCGTGTTGTGCCCAAGTTCTATGGATGAGGACACAACTCACAGATTATGGTTTCTCTTTCGACCGCATACCTATGTATTGCGACTCGAAAAGTGCCATAGCCATCTCGTGCAATCCCGTGCAACACTCGAAGACCAAGCATATTAGAGTCCGCTACCACTTCATAAAGGAACACGTCGAAGAGGGTACTGTTGAATTATTTTTTGTGGGGACTGAATACCAACTCACCGATCTATTTACTAAAGCCCTCCCAAAAGAGCGGTTTGATAACTTAGTTCGTCGAATTGGAATGCGAAGCCTAACTCCCGAAGAGTTAGCCAGTCTACCCGAATCTTCTTGAACATTATCTCATGAAGCTTCGCATGTAAATATTTTTCAAAAACTAAAAATAAAAACAGAAAATTTCAAAAAGACTTAAAAAATATAAAACATAAAAACCAAAAATATTCTTCTCACGACATGTATCTTGTATAATCGATATTCTGTACGTACCTAGAAATGTCATTCAACAATGATACGGGCATGTATAGATGCTTGAGCGAGAGTTCTTTTATATGTTTTCTAAAACATGTCGTTTCTCAAATTTCTAATCAAACGACTTTCGTACATTTCAGTACGGAACTCGAGCTACATTGATGACTTCTGATTATTTCCGATCAGGACTCGCAATGTTAATGGCAATACAAATTGAAAACTCTCTCTTAAACTCAAATGTTTTTCAATGTGCTTTATTTAAGGGGGAGTATAAATATTAAAAAGATAAATGGAACATCTTCATGCAAAACTCCGTCTCTCACCAAAAAGTTTTCAATTAAATCTGTTCAAATAAAAAATATCACTTCATGCTGTTTTTGAGGGGGAGAAAAAGTAAGGAGAGAGGACATGATTAAAAAGTGATCAAAGTTCATGGAATCCCAAAGTATGCTCACCAGAAAGACTCAGTCTTAACCCTCGAATTGACGAAACCTTATGTCTGTTATCGAAAAGACTTGTCCGGGATGGGTATAATTTCAAACTGGTTTTCCAGTAATGTAAACGTGTCTCGCAAAGGACTTGTCTGAGTAGAATGTACCAATTCGAGAGATTATCATTGAATATGACCTGGACGGGTAATAATTTCAAGCTAGTTCAACTAGTGATGTAAGCGTGTCTCGCAAAGGTCATGTTCATTGAAAATAAATCAGTTCAAAATGTGCGAACTCTATCCAACATGTGCAATTTTATCTTAAAATGCATGAGCACATGTGAAGGGGGAGTATATCTGAAAATGCAAAACTCTCGAAGTGCTAACTAAATGTGTTTTCTCATAAACACTTTGAGAGATTTTCACAAATGGTTTTATGGGATGTGATCAACAAATCTTGGATAATCATGGTGTAATAAGGTGATTATGGTTAGGTAAAGTCTAATGATCCGCCAGAACCGGAGGGATCTACCCAAGGAAAATTCCAATAGATTAGAATTAGAAGTCCTTAGGTGTGATTGAAAAAGTAGTAAATAAGAAAGGAGAAAAAAGGGGTTGAAGAATTAAAAAGAGAAAAGTTTACTGTAAGGGTGAAAAGAAATAGCCCTCAATGAAAACTTAGGACAGAAACCGGGTCAATACATCTGCTATCGGTACTCACTAAGGTGATACTGATATTGAAGACAAGACGTCATGGACCCAGTGACGCGCTGCACCACCCTTCCTAGCCACTCAGATATCTCTTAAAAGATATTTGTTTCATTTTTCACGGAGAACACTACATAATCTATCGGCCTCTCATTCCGAGATGTGTTGATATTGAAAAGGTGGCACGCTGCTCCATGCCTCTGACTACTAAAACCAAAATGCACAATTGAGTCTAGAGCCATGAGATTCATCAAAATATCTCATTAGGAACACTTCCATTTGATACATTTGTGTTCGCCAAAAAGGACACAAGTTGTAAGAGATTTAATGAGATCCAAGGATCTTGCCATTTACATCATGATGGTTACGTGCTTCAAACGGTCTACAGTCGTGGGGTGATCTCCAGCGACTCACTGAATCGTGGGTGCACTTCGATGTGTCCATGTAAGCTCTTTTGGGGGTATCCGATTCAGAACGGCCTGGATTGAAACAGAGAAAGTCTTCACACTATACTCTTGACAATCTCAAAATTCAAATCTGTAAGCGCTGGACGTATTATTGCTAACTGTTTTATGCAGGTACAGACGAACGTTCATCCACCATCATCTGATACTTCAAACATCTTCATCTCATCATACTCATACTTATGAAGAACATCCCTCATCAAAGCTCAAATACAAAAGATCAAGACAAAAGGATCAAGTCAACGACAAAGTGTAACTACAAAGTCAAAAGCTAATCAAGAAGTCAAGAACAAGTTCATGTGTCAAATGATGAATGTATATGGGGAGATTGTTAGCAAAAGGAGATTGTTTGCTTAAGTTTACAAATCCAAAATGTATGAGCATGTGGAAGATCACGACTTCATAATCACACGAAGATGTTGACCAAGGGCAAGACCGACCAAAAGACAATTACATTGAAGATCACGATGCATGAAGAACATTAAATGAAGATTATTCTACAACGACACACTATGCTAAAGACGTAAAAGACAAAAGACCATTCACCGGAGCATCATTGAAATGACCATCCCTTAGGGGGAGATTGTTTGCTTTTATATTTTTATAGAAAAGTGATGGTCATTTGCAAGTGTATTTAATGTATGTAGTGTAGGTAATATACTCATATTGTAAGCTTAGTGTTGGACTTAGGTAAGCAAACTTAAAGATATGCATCAAAAGCCCAAGTCCAACACAAGCCCATCCTAAGGCCTTTAGGGCAACCAAGGTCTACATTTTACTATAAATACATACACACTCCTCACATATTTGGTGTGCCTCAAAGTAGTGTAAAGGTGAGAGTGTGTGTGTGTGTGTGTGTGTGTTTTGTCCCTTTGTTCTCATTTCATAATAACAAACATTCGGCTAAAGGTTTTTGATACACACGACTTCTCTTCATCTTTATTTCTTATGAGTGTCACGTGGTTAGTATTGCTTAGTTTATGTTTAAGGTTGATTAGTTTTAGTGTTTTACAAATGTTATCTGATTCTAAATTACCTACTACTTTTTGGGCTGAAGCAGTCAATACTGCTTGTTTTGTACAAAATAGGAGTAAAGTAGTTAAGTCTTATAACAAGACTCCCTATGAATTGTTGCATGGTAGAAAGCCTATGATAGACTTTTTAAGACCATTTGGGTGTCCTGTTACTATCTTGAATACCATTGATCACTTAGGCAAGTTTGATGAGAAGGCTAATGAAGGTTACTTTGTTAGATACTCCCTTAATAGTAGAGCTTTTAGGGTATTCAATAAAAGAACTAGGCATGTGGAAGAGAATTTGCATGTTAGGTTTAGTGAAAATACACCTAATGTTACAAGAAGTGGACCAGACTGGCTGTTTAATAATGATTTGCTAACCAAAACTATGAACTATGAGCCAGTGATTGCAGGTACACCAACTAATGAATCTGCAGGTACAAAAGCTGATTCTAATGCAGGTACACAAGCTAAGGTGACTGAACCTGTAAAGGAGATTGTTTTGATTGAAAAGTGGAAGATTGGTCCAACTTTTACACCCACAGAGAAGGAGAATAAGAGTTCACAACATGATGATACTGTTCATGCAGAGCCGAATGGAGATATAGAAGGTGGTGCTAAACCTTCTGATGTTGAAAAAGTGGTTTATGATGAACCACAAACTATTGATGAAGTGGAAAATAATGAATCAGCAAATGTTGAAAAAGAAGGAAATTACACTAGTAGCAGTAACTCAGTTTCTACTGCTAAGCCAAAAGAAACTACTGCTAGGCCAAAATTTCCTACTGTTGACAAAGATGGAAGATCTTTTGCTGATGACAATTATCCTGATGATCCTAATATGCCTGGTTTGGCTAATATCTATGAAGACACTGATGATGAAGCTTTGGATGGGTTTGGTGCAGAGGCTGACATTCACAATATGGAGGATTCTTACTCTGTCAGTCCTATTCCAACCACCAGAGTTCACAAAGATCATCCAAAAGAACAGATCATAGGAGATGTTCAATCTGCTGTTCAAACCAGAAGTAAATCAAAAGGATTGACAGATTTGTTTGATCAAGGTTTATTTTCTCAATCTCTTCATCAAAGAAATAGCCATAAAGATCTTCAGAATTGCATGTTTGCCTGTTTTCTGTCACAAATGGAACCCAAGAATGCTTATAAAGCATTGCAAGATCCTAGTTGTGTGGAGGCTATGCAAGAAGAGTTATTGCAGTTTAAGCTTCAAGAAGTTTGGACCTTGGTTGATTTGCCTAATGGAAAGAAGGTGTTGGGAATTATCAAGAGAAGACTTAATATGAAGAACAGACTTAAGTCTGCTGGGTTTTGTAGTTAAGTCTGTTAGTTATACGTATCTCATAGTTAAGTCTGCCAGTACTAATGTTAAGTCTGGTAGACAGTATTATTTAGTTAAGTCTAATTGACATATTTAGTTAAGTATGTTCATGTTTTATAGAAAGTTTGTTAGCTATAAGTTAGTAAAGGATACGTATGAATATAGTTATCTTAATAGAAGATACGTATATCCTTCTACATGTTTTGTATCTAGGGTTTCCTTGGTGTATAAAAGGAACTCTACGTCTTAATAGTTTTACGTGAATTTAGACGAGGCTGTGTGATGAACTCAAATAAGTACATTTTATTATCATCATTTATCCTATTTATTTGACTTGTTTTATTATATTATATATGAGAATCGATACATTAATGTTTACTTTAGTAATTCTCATGTAAAAACAAGCATTATGTGAAACTTGGCGATTCTGGACTAATTATGGAGCAAAACAAGCGAGATGTCAAAAGTCTACTGAAATCCAAAAGATCAAGCTCGTTCTACTCCAGATACGCCGCAATATATTTCTAACATACGGCGTATCACTATCAAGATTTCACAAGTTACAATCCAAGACAGCTAAAGTACATGCGCCGCATACAGAGATCAAGTTACGCCGCATCTGAAGGCGGTGTACGAATATTCCTGAATATATTAATCTTGGACCCCAGCTGTAGGATCCCACGAAAATCCGCTATGGTAATCCTCATTAATTAATCATAACCTTGAGTTACTGTTTGCCAAAACCCATTTTTATGGGTAAATTTAAAATTTTTCTGGATATATTATTTCACCACGTCACAACATCACAACAATTACCGAATGTCAACATTAGACCACGACTTATATACTGAAACGTGACCATTACGCGAATCACCCGTTACACTAATTAGTACCAATAAAAATACACACTATAAACACTTCATCCACTAGTCAATATATTTCCTACTAATTACCATACCAATATTAAACATACAATAATTACACTAAATTTCACTAAATCTAACCAAACTACAAACTAACCGGACCCTTAAACTTGTACCAGGCCATCACAGCCCAATCATCACCTCAACTTACCCACGTTCTCAGCCCAACTCCCAAAGTTATTATTTTCTTTATTATTTCATGTAATTCGACGGCCAACCACTTACAAAACGCACTTCCTACGCTAAATTACTAAATGCGACCCTTGAATATTTTTGGATCACCTCAATCACCACCCACCAAGCTATACCCACGCCAAATCCCAGACCCGAATATCAAAGGTTGCTATAATAACCAAGGCTGTTTTGTTCGTCCCATTTTGAACCCATCTGACATACGTAACCTATCGAAACTCCACCAAATCATTCCCCGCTTTCTCCTATGTACTCCTAATGATACTCTCAACAAAATAGGATGACCAGAAGTTGGCTAGGAACACAGAGGATTTGTATAGTTCGCTATCTTCATTTTAGAACTCGTATGAGATAAAACATGTATACAAATAACCCAACAAGTAAAGATAAGATTTCCCATGTTACTTTCCCTACTAAATATCTTCTACTGTCAGAGGAATTAGCTTAGGTGTCCCTTCATACACAGTATCTCTCAATGATTGATAGATTGAAGACTTTGATAGTCAACAAAAACGTGTTAAATCCTTCTATAAATTAGACCCTCCATTTGGCCACCCACACTACTTATCTCACCTTTCTTTCACCTCTCATTAGCCACCTCCAAAGTCCAGTAACTTTGTCTCAACCCAGAAACGTCTATCTTCCTTTAGAAGAACCAGTCAACTAAAGAACTAAGCCCATAAAAGCGTGCCAAGCTCGAACTAGCAAGCCTACTGTCTCACTCTTAAGTTCAGTCGACCTACACAGCCTCTCCACCACCTTTAAGAGGTGTAGTAAGCGTTCTTTATCTCTTTTAATTTCATGTCTCACACTCCACATCTCACTATCACATATCACGCATGCATATTTCGTTCTATATTCGAACATATCTTTTCTTTGTGTATAACCTGTAAGTACTATAAAGTTTACAAACCCACATGGGTGTTGCATGTCACCACTGAGAAGGTTCAAGAATCATCACTCACCCCAGTTATATGTTTAAGATATTACACACCATGCATTAATACTTCGAACTTATAGCACATCTCTACTTTGAACATATTACATGCATAAACTTATTGTGAATCATGTGCACTGTCGAACTCACTTTGGGAAGACTTAACAATCACCTCACAACTCACTTTTACATTTAAAAGATACTAACATCTCATTTATTCCTTTGTTACATACTTAAATATCGAAACCCAAATGAATATATATACCCACGTACAAATCAAGAAAACAATTATTTCACTAAGTACTTTAAAAATGAAAATGGTTCGACTGCTCACTTTCTACTTCATTTAACTTCGAATTCGTACATATGACTACCCAATAATTTTGTACATCTTGATAGATGACCTGGCATAGTACACTTTTCGTATTTTAAGTTTTTCAAGATAAGCTAGGATAAGCTCTTTAATAAGCTCAATCCAACTGCTACTCGACTGGGTTTTCAATACTTAGAAACTATTTTGTGTTTTTCAGTTTCAAACCATTCGACTGGTCACATAAATAATTCATTATTTTCAAATCTGATAAAACGACATACTATTTTTATTCCATAACTCGATTTTATACATGGCGAACTAAATATTTCGTATATTAAGATCGATCTTATAAGCTCCTTTTGACCATCAAAATAATAGAATCCAAACTGTCTCGCTAAGGTTTTAACTAGAAATCATTTTCAGAAAATAATAAACATAATCCGATTGGGCTTATTTCAAGCCCATTAAGAGTTAACGATTGGTAAGCCCACTGGGCCCATATGAAACATTTTTAGAACCACAAAAATAGCTCAAGTTCAGGCCCAAAACTATTTTCACGCCCTCGCCTCTAAATTTCTTAACGGGCCTTAAATTAAATCGTTAATTGGCCCATTGATACAAAAATAAGTTCTTTTCTGGAATAAGCACTTGGAATAAGTTAATATGAACTTAATAAAGTTATAGAAATTTTCAGAATATTTTCCTGTCATTTTTATGCAAAAAGGACTAAAAATGTAACGCAATTTAACTAGAAGACTAAAACTGCCAACCTGTGAAACTAATGGACTGAAGCTGTGAAAACAGTTTTTAGAGGACTTAAATTGACATATCAGTGAACTCCAAGCTTTACATGGACATATGGACAAATTTTGGACTATTATGAACTTTGGACTTAACCGAGGACTAACGACGTAACGCAAGCACAGTTAAAGTAAAAAGAATAAAATCTGAAAAGGACAAGGACCTATTTAATTTCACTTGACATTCTTAGTTTATTTTCCATTTTTCACCCTTCATTTCATATGCATGTTTCATTTTAAGTTATGCATTATTTAAAGTTTCGTTACTAGAAATATTAGCAACATCACTTTGCATATCATTTCAGCATATTTTGAGAAGATAATATTTTGAGTAGATTGATATAAGAATCAAAATAATACTATAGATATATTAATTTTTTTAACTTGAGGCATTTTAAGCATATCACACTCATATCACCGATCAAATCGTTATACGATTCTCACATCACACTCACTGTTAGTAGTAAGTCAGAATCTTAGACTTCCCTTATATTCAGGTTTCGTATCGAAGACGTTTCTCGTGATCGTTTACTTGATCTTATAATTTCGTCTTGTCAGATACGCTCCAGGTGAGTCGTGGCCCCTCCTATTTTAATACTTGATTTATACCTTTTTGAGGGAGATACATGCTTTAACTGTTTTAAATTACTTATATACTTTGAAAACTCTCATGATTTACTTAAAATCATCCACTATGCTTTACAAGTTTGAATCACCCTTGAAAGTAATATATATTCATTATATGTGCAAATTGCTCGCTAAGCTTAAGCACTGAATTTGAAAGATAATATTTGAAACTACTTGATGTGACCTGATACTGAGACTTATTGTATGCATTCATATAACAAATGAATGTACTGTTACTTGATTATGATATTTCTACATTTCACTGAAAATAATTGCCAAGACTAGAATACGTATATTTTATGAACCCTGAGACCTATATTGCCTAAGTTTACTTTATTGCCATAAAGTCCCTCGATCATGAGCCATTAATCACTGCGGTGAGCGGGAATATAGTGAACAGATTCGAAACCTGTTAGAGGCTGACGACCTATCCCACTAAATACTTGGACGGAATGCCTATATGGTTAGTCGTATTTAGTCGCGATGCACTATATTTGAGAAAAATAGGAATTGGCAAATCACCTATTAACATGAGGGCTATAAACACCCATCAGTAACCCTGGTGGGACACCGCCATATTACGTAAATTGTTAACGTTTTGCGTGTCATGAGGCTTAGGGCAATATAACTTTATGAATATATGAATGTTTCATATATATTAGGATACAGCTGTATTTAGTAGACCACCACTTTACACTGATAAATTTCAGACTCTAGATTATTATGTGTTATGATTATGAATCCTGTACTTGAACTTTAACTGTTATCATATGTGACTTAAATGAGAATTCTATTCGAGATAGCTCAAATTGCTTAGTATATCGTTACTCCTAAAAGTTGACCCAACACATCATTTCGAGCGTATAACAACGTAGCTCATCTTCATTTAAAACTTGAAACCTATGATCACTTGAGATCATACATGAATCATTAGTGGATTTTATTCAACTCATCTTGTTATCGATTCCATAAAGAACTACTATGTATTTCGACAACCGCTATGCACCTTTTTAAATTCATTAAAAGAAAGTTATTTTCTATCAAACTCCACGAACTCACCAACCATTGTGTTGACGTTTTAAGCATGTATTTATCTCAGGTCCACAATGAGCACGGATGGCACGGAGGAGCACGGATACTTATGAAGGCTATAAATATCATTCGAAAACCTATTTAATAAACTTTGAAACCACTGGGACCTTACTTTGTAAACTCTGATATTCGAATGATAAATCTTTTAAAACGACTAAATTGTGATCGTTTTCTACTATTCAACTGTTGTGCCATGAAGTAACACCCAATTTAAATTCCGCTGCATATCACGAAATTGGGGGTGTTACATACGCGAAGTTAAGTCAATGCGCCGCATCTATTAACTCAATGCGCCGCATCGATCCCTCAGACAGAAACTATAAATACCCCAAAGTCAGACAAATTTAAGGAGATTTTGGAATAAAAAACCGAACAGAGAGATACATAACCCTAGAGCCGAATTCAGACGACCAAGCAGCACAAGACACACCTAAACGAAGATACAAGAGCTGTAAGAAGGTCCTGCATGTATTCAATTCATTAAGTAGTTTTGTTTTATTGTATTAGTACGCTTTAATTCATCAGGATTGATGGGCTTGTGTCATGTGACTACGGAAGATCATGCACTCCCCTTAATATTGCTTTCCCATTAATTAAAGTTTATATGTTGATGTCTTTGGTGACTTTTATTAGTGCATTGATAACCTCTGTGTCTAGCTGAGTCTTGCTTGGGTCGCCATGCCCCTTCCTCGCCTATCTATTCTAGCGTATACGAGACGTGGGCATCACAAATGCCCAGTACTCTAGAAGAGTAGGATAGACATAAGTAATCATTAAGGGTTTACTCGCCGATAAGATTAGAGCCAACGAGAAAGGTTTAATTATATACACTTCATATAAAACTAGCAATAAAACAAGTGACAAGCTACTTAATTATCAGGACAAGTCTTCTTATTGTCTCGAGTATCTATCTGTGTACGTGTGTGCTAATCGCTGATTCGTGCTCATTAGTTTAGTTTTATATTTAATCATAACCAAACTATGCCAGTCTCTCAGGCTGAACCCCCTTGCGTTAGATTAGGTTGTATAAATAACTTAGGATATTAAAATACTGATTAGAATAACTAGATAATACGTTCCACTCTTAGTGATCGACACTCTACTTACCATTATATTCATACTGACCGGGTACACTGCTCGTTAAGTGTGTGTGTTATTGATAAGTCGGCTAAATATAAATTTAAAACTTAAGTAGGCATTAATACTGCTAAACCGCAACGACACATCACGCGCATCAAGTTTTTGGCGCCGCTGCCGGGGAGTGAATTGTTATTATCTGTTAATTTGATTAAGTATTTTAATTAGGTTTTTCTTTTTAGTTTTTTTTTTAGATTCTAACCACTAACCCCGTTGTATATTAAATAGATTGCATTCATTGTGTAATTTGCATATTTACTGTTTTTGTGTGTTTTTGTTTTCTGTAATTTTTATTTCTTTTTGTTTGTTTTTATTTTTGTTTTTCTTTATTTTTCTGCATACTGCTTTCGTTGTATTGTGCTGATACAAACGATACGGCGCATCTGTTTTCACAGATACGGCGTATTGCGTTTAATTTTTATAAAATACAACACGTTTAATAAATTCGAGTACGACGCATCTTTCCCCAAGATACGGCGTATTCTGTTTTTAATAAGAAATTTTTCTCAACCCTAACGCCATACGACGCATTTGTTTTAACAGATACGGCGTATTTTCTATTTAAATTAAAAACAGTTTTTCGAATTATTAAACAGATACGACGCATCGATTTTTATCGATACGGCGCATCTACTGAATCAAAAATCTTGTATTTTGAAACGTAACGAAAATATGGCGCATTAGCTTTTGTTAATACGACGCATTCAATTTTAATAAATAATAAATTTTTGATAATTTAAACTTGATACGGCGCATTCTAATTCATAAGCGGCGTATCTGTTTTCTGAATAAAAGTCTGATTAAATTTTAACGATTATAAGATACGGCGCATCCTATTTATAGGATACGGCGCATCGTCTTCAGATATCAGTAACTTTTATTTATCCCGAACGGAGAAAATTCTAATCATCTTTCCTGTCTCTTAGAAATTTTTTACTTCGAAGCCTATTTGTTTTGTGTTTCAGGAATCATGATTGATATTTTCCCAAGCTGGTTCGGAGGACCATGGATTAAACTTACAACCGATGAGATTGTATCTAAGTTCGCCCACGAATGTGATAAGGAGCATCATGAGGTCGAAACTTTCATCAATGGACTGTTGCTGAAAGAACAAAACTATATGATTAGAGAATTGACGATTGAGGTGCACCAATTATTGAAGGTGATTAAAGGAGTTTTGTTCCAAAGGCACGACCAAAATGGAATAACTACTATAGGCGGATTAGTGTCAAGGATGTTCCAATTAGCGGAAAGAATGTTTGGTTACTTGAATATGGAACAAAGAGAGAGATTGAGATGGAAGATCTCGCTAGAACAAAATAAGGAGCTGAACGTGAGTCTAACTTGAAGACTCTGGAATAAAGACAAGTGCTGACCGGGAGACAACCCGGATTTATCTTTTTATTTTATTTTGTGTCGAGTCTGTCAGACCTGCAGAAGATGCGGCGCATCTCCATCATAAGATGCGACGCATCACCTGCACTGGTCATATCTTATTTCATTTTCTGCATTTTTATTTTTGACTTTAAAACTTTCTGTCAGTTTATTTAATGCGGCGCATCCCTGGTTAAGGATGCGACGCATCTTTTATTCTGATTCGTATTTATTCCAGGCTCGATACGGCGTATCTTTTTCCATAAGATACGGCGTATCGACTGACCTGATGATTTTCAGTCTAATTTTTTAGGTTTTATTTTTACTAACCACTAATGTATTATGCAAGTTTGAACCTTCTTAACTCAGGTGTGTTAAAGTCTAATGGTATTATAGATTCCTGCATTTTTTTTGGATACATCATTAATGAAGCTCAAACGTTCTCATCCACAAGAAAGTTGATTTTTGCACTTATACGAATTATGGAGGATCAAACCGAGCAAATCTCAGGGGAGTTTTTCTGTTCTAATTCTTTTATTTTGCAGTTTTTAACCTTTGATACAAACAACGAGGACGTTGTTTAACTTAAGTGGGGGGGGGGGGGGGATGGAGAATTAGAACACTTACTTGTCCTAAACTTTTTCAAAATATGCTTAAAATGCGCTTAATATATCAAAATTAAAATTTTTTAGCATGTTTTTGTTTAAAGTCTAAATTACATAACCGCACACATAACTCTATTCTTTCAAAAATATTAAAACTTTAGTGTGCCGGTGACTTGTAAACTTTAGAACTTGGCTTGTATACTATTCGAGACCACCATAATGAGTATTATCTATATAATTGGAGTGACTTGTCTAAATTGGTAAATTTCTAGGATTACACCCAGATAGCCTTTATATGTTATGTGATATTAACTAACTACACTGGTTAGTTAACCCCCGTATAAACCCTTTGTTTACTCTCACTTTTAGAGTAAGATACCCCTAGAAAAACCCTCAGAGCCATTCCTTTCGTTTCTTACACCTTTGTTATAATATTTCGATACACCCTTACACCTTAGCCTACCTTGTAGATTAAAATCCGTGGTTAATTGCTTTAGGCAAAGTGTGTTTCCTTACATTACCTGTGTTCGCGTGCGTAATTCGTTATCTTTGGTTAGGTCGGGAAATTGCACAATGCAATTGGTATGAAAGTAAATATTGTATAACTTTTAGTTTATTTTTCGTGTGTTTGCTACTTTCACTATTACAGTTATTTCTGAAAGTATGAAGAGTATGGAAAAAATTATCCGGAAAAATAGTGATAGAAAAGTTGTGAAATTTTACACATATATTTTAAAAAAAAAAAAAAAAATCAAAAAAAAGAATAGAAAAGAAAAAGAAAAAAAAGGAAAAGTTGGAAGTTTGTTTTAACCAACTTATTTAAAGTTTTGTATTAAGTGGAAGATATCACCACTAGTTGTTGTATATTATATTTATGGATTGAATGGGAGTTGGCCGTTATGGGAACGCCAACTAAGGTTATTCTTTGATTGAGATTTTGTTGAGTATAATTCGTGTCTACCTAAAGCGTGTGTTTCAAGTGTTAAAGCGTGAGTTATTCAATGATATGAGTCTTATTCATGAGATGGTTGGGAAAGTGATTTACCACACTTAGGATTTTAATTTATCTGTTTTGTTTATTTTTTATTTTACACCAATTTGTATCCCAAATATTATCCATACCCAATATCATTCTTTATCCAAACCTTTGGTTTATTGAGATTAGGGATTTGAGCAATCTTAAGTATCGTAGTCGTGGATTCGACTATGTATTTATGATTTTGTCGCCCTTTTTGATATAATATTATTGGTGAAGATTACTTGGTCCTATCTTTAGCTTATTCGAGTTAAGGATTTGAGCAATTGCGAGTATCGTGGTCGTGGATTCGATCATGTATTTGTAATTTTGTCGCCTTTTCTGGAATGTGAGATCGATAGAGATTAAAAAGGATGATCAACCCTTAACCAACAAACCCTTTTTACCGCTTTAGACTTGTTACTCCTTGGCTTTAGTGGGGGAGATGCGTATACTTGCCAAGCCTATGATAGAATATTCATCACGACTAAGCAACTAAACGATTTAGAATTGTTTTACATTAAAAATTATTTTGGTTTCTACTTCGTTAAGTGTTTGGTTGTGTGATTATGACAAAACGAATACGTGCTTAAATATAAAAATAAATCCTAATATCTTTTAGGATACATTTTCATATGATTAATTCTAAGGTTTACTTGGGGACAAGTAAAGTTCAAGTGGGGGGATATTTGATGAACTCAAATAAGTACATTTTATTATCATCATTTATCCTATTTATTTGACTTGTTTTATTATATTATATATGAGAATCGATACATTAATGTTTACTTTAGTAATTCTCAGGTAAAAACAAGCATTATGTGAAACTTGGCGATTCTGGACTAATTATGGAGCAAAACAAGCGAGATGTCAAAAGTCTACTGAAATCCAAAAGATCAAGCTCGTTCTACTCCAGATACGCCGCAATATACTTCTAACATACGGCGTATCACTATCAAGATTTCACAAGTTACAATCCAAGACAGCTAAAGTACATGCGCCGCATACAAAGATCAAGTTACGCCGCATCTGAAGACGGTGTACGAATATTCCTGAATATATTAATCTTGGACCCCACGCGAAGTTAAGTCAATGCGCCGCATCTATTAACTCAATGCGCCGCATCGATCCCTTATGCGCGTGATGTGTCGTTGCGGTTTAGCAGTTTTAATGCCTACTCAAGTTTTAAATTTATATTTAGCCGACTTATCAATAACACACACACTTAACGAGCAGTGTACCCGGTCAGTATGAATATAATGGTAAGTAGAGTGTCGATCACTAAGAGTGGAACGTATTATCTAGTTATTCTAATCAGTATTTTAATATTCTAACGCAAGGGGGTTTCAGCCTGAGAGACTGGCACGATTTGGTTGCAATTAAATAATAAACTAAACCAATAGGCACGAATCAGCAAGTAGCACACACGTACACAGATAAATACTCGAGACAATAAGAAGATCTGTCCTTATGATTAAGTAGTTTGTCACTTGTTTTATTGATAGCTTTATATGAAGTGTATGTAGTTAACCCTTTCTCGTTGGTCCTATTCTTATCGGCGAGTAAACCCTTAATGATTACTTATGTCTAAAAGTTATTCCTAAGTGATCAATTTAGTAACAACCGTGGGAGCCACATTATTTTCCGTAGTCAAATGCGCAGGCCACTAATAAACACAGAGGTTATCAATGCACTAATAAGTAGTAACCAAAGACATCAACATATAAACTTTAATTGATGGGAAAGCAGTTTTAAGGGAGTGCAATCTTTCCGTTGTCACATTACACAAGCCATCAATCCTGATGAATTAAAGTTTGCTAACACAATAAAACAAAACTACTTAATGAATTAAACATATGCAGCACCTTCTTACAGCTCTTGTATCTTTGATTTGGGTGTGTCTTGTGCTGCTACCTTGACTGAATTCGTCCTTGGTTTATGGTCTTCGGTCTTCTGTTCGGAACTAAAGGCTCTTAATTCGTCTGGTCTTTGGGGTATTTATAGTTACCGTCTGAGGGTAGGATGCGGCGCATCTAGCAAGTAGATGCGGCGCATGTACTTAACTTCGCGTGGGGTCCAAGATTATAATATTCAGGAATATTCGTACACCGCCAGAAGATGCGGCGTATGTCCTCTTGAATCTTGGATCGTATCTGGTGAGATCTTGATAGCGATGCGGCGCATGTCATGAGTGAGATGCGGCGCATCTGGAGCAGATTTGACTTGATCTTGTCCATTTCAGTAGACTCTTCACTTTATGCATGTTTTGCTCCATAATTAGTCCAAAATCGCCAAGTTTCACCAAATGCTTGTTTTCAACTGAGAATTACAAAAGTAAACGATTAAGTATCAATCCTCATACATAATATAGTAAAACAAGTCAAATTAATAGGATAAATGATAGTAATAAAATGTACTTATTTGAGTTCATCAAATATCCCCCCACTTGAACTTTACTTGTCCCCAAGTAAACCTTAGAATTAATCTTATGAAAATGTATCCTAAAAATGTTAGGATTTATTTTTATATTTAAGCATGTATTCATTTTTGTCATAATCACACAACTAAACACTTAACGAATTAGAAGTAGAATAGAAATATTTCGATAAAAGCAAATCTAATCGTTTAACTGTCCAGTCGCGACGAATATTCTATCATAAGCTTGGCAAGTTTACACATCTCCACCACTAAAGCTAAGGAATAACAAGTCTAAAGCGGTAAAAAGGGTTTTTAGGCTTAAGGGTTAATTATTCTTAATCACTATCGATCTCAAATTCCAGAAAAGGCGACAAAATCACAAATACATGATCGAATCCACGAACACGATACTTGCAATTGCTCAAATCCTTAACTCGAACAGGCTAAAGATAGGTCCAAACTTCACCAATAATAATATATCAAAAAGGGCGACAAAATCATAAATACATAGCCGAATCCACGACTACGATACTTAAGATTGCTCAAATCCCTAATCTCAATAAATCAAAGGTTTGGTCGGATAAAGAATAGGGTATTGATAATATTTGGGATATAAGTTGGTGTAAATAAAAAAAAATAAACAAAACAAATAAATTAAAATCCTAAGTGTGGTTAATCACTATCCCAACCATCCCATGAATAAGACTCATATCATTGAATAACTCACGCTTTAACACTTGAAACACACGGTTTAGGTAGACACGAATTATACTCAACAAGATCTTAATCAAAGAATAAACCTTAGTTGACGTTCCCATAACTGCCAACTCCCATTCAATCCATAAATATAATGTACAACAAATAGTGGTGATATCGACCACTTACATAACTTTACATCGTTGGTTAAAACAAACATCCAACTTTCTTCTTTTTTTCTTTTTCTTTTCTCATTTTTTTCGATTTTTTTTTTTTTTTTTTTTTTTTTTTTTTTTTTTTTTTTTTTTTTTACTAAGCATAAACATAGATGTGTAAAATTTCACCACATCACTATAATGATAATTCTGGATAATTTTTCCATACTTTTCATAACTTCAGAAATAACGGTAATAGTGAAAGTAGTAAACACACGAAAAATAAACTCATAGATGTACAATATTTACTTTCACTCCAATTGCATTGTGCAATTTCCCGACCTAACCATAGATAATGAATTACGCACGCGAACACAGGTAATGTAAGGAAACACACTTTGCCTATAGCAATTAACCCACCACGGATTTTAATCTACAAGGTAGGCTAAGGTGTAAGGTGTAACGAAACATTTTAAACATAGGTGTAAGAAACGAAAGGAATGGCTCTGAGTGTTTTTCTAGGGGTATCTTACTCTAAAAATGAGAGTAACAAAAGGGTTTATACGGGGGTTAACTAACCAGTGTAGTTAGCTAATAACACATAACATATAAGGCTATTTGGGTGTAATCCTAGAAATTTACCAATTTAGACAAGTCATTCCAATTATATAAATAATACTTATTATGGTGGTCTCGAATAGTATACAAGCCAAGTTCTAAAGTTTACAAGTCACCGGCACACTCATAGATTTGTGAATTTTGAAAAATCACAATTTTTGAAAATAACGTCATGTGTGCAGCTATGCAACTTAGATCTTAAACAAAAACATGCTAAAAATTTTAAATTTTGATATATTAAGCACATTTTAAGCATATTTTGAAAAGTTTAGGACAAGTAAATGTTAAGTGTTCTAATTCTCCAATCCCCCCACTTAAGTTAAACAACGTCCTCGTTGTTCGTATAAAAGGTTAAAAACTGGAAAATAAAAGAATTAGAACAGAAAAACTCCCCTGAGATTTGCTCGGTATGATCCTCCGTTAGTATAAGAGCAAAAATCATCTTTCTTGTGGATTAGAACGTTTAAGGTTCGTATAAGATGTATCCACAGGAAATGCAGGAATCTATAATACCACCAACACTTTAAAACACACCTAAGATAAGAAAGGTTCAAACTTGCATAATTCATTAGTAGTTAGGTAAAAATAAAACATAAAAGATAAAAATGAAAATCATCAGGTCAGTCGATGCGCCGTATCTTATGGAAGAAGATACGCCGTATCGAGCCTGGAATAAATACGGATCAGAATAAAAGATGCGCCGCATCCTTAACCAGGGATGCGCCGCATTAAAAATAAACTGATAAAAAGTTTTAAATTCGAAAATAAAAAATGCAGAAAAACAAAATAAGATATGACCATTTGCAGGAGATGCGTCGCATCTCAGAATTGAGATGCGCCGTATCCTCAGCGGCCTGACTGAAAAATAGAACGAAATAAAGGATAGGATGCGTCGCATCTGTTTACCAGATGCGGCGCATGTGGTTACCAAACAGACTGATAACAGTCTGCTGTAAAATGACTCGTTCCACGGTTTGATCTCTCACGTCCTCTCGTACTCTCATGCTGAACTTAATGCCAGTCTTCATCAAATATAACAAGAAACATAAACTGAAACATTAAATATATACACGAGAATAGTGATCAGTACAATCCAAAAAATAATAATAATATGTGGAACAATGTCAGTAAAATCAAGAGAGTAAGATCATGGGTGAGCGAGGTCGTCTGGATGGGTCCCAGAAGTGCTGGCTCCATCAGTCCTCTGGCGAACTCTGCGCTCGTATACACGTGTCACTCCCGCAACATGAGTACCATCTGAACGGGTGTGGGTAATACCCTGCTGCTCCAATAGTCTGCTCACACTCATAACCAACCACTCTGAGTCCCTCCTCAGGGCTCTCAACTCTCCCTCGACTGCGTCAAGTCTCTGACCCATGGTGCGTACAGGGACTGGTGGGGGTACTGGTGCCTGCGGCTCCTCCTGATGGGCTGGAGCAGCAGCCGGAGGTCCCTGAGGGCCTCCCTGCTCCGCCTCTGGTCCTGCTGCTCTGGCGGGCCCTAATGCTACCCAAAAGTGGCCTCCCGCAACCACCTGGCAGATCCCGAGTCTAACCAAATAGTCCCTGTCGATAATTGGGAGATGGGTCACCACAACCTCCAGCCCCGCTGGAATCTCCGCTCCAATGACTCCAAAATGGCGGGCCAGCCGAGAAACAAAATGCCCGCCAGTCATCTGGCTCCTCCGATCTCTCCCCGCAGCTGATCGGTGGAGGTAGTGTGCCAAAAAGTGGGGGATGTTCACTGACAACCCCTCATCCATGCTCCTAAGGAGGAAGAGGTCCAGAGTGGTCACCTTCTCAGGTGACTGACCCCTCCCAGCAATAGTAAGTGCAATCAGCCTGTGGCACAACCTCCTCATCGGCTCCCTGATCAAAGTGTATGAGGGGGTGGAAGTAGTGATATCACCCCCCGAAGAAATCCTATCCCAGTAATCACTGAACAACCCTCTGTCAGGGACCGCTCGCAAACTATCATCCCAATATCTATCAAACCCATCTGACTCAAGCTCCTCAGCTGTATGCAAACCCATGGCCAAAATAAACTGCCTCATCGACATCTGCCTATGCACCCCTCCTAACCTGAACACCAGAGTGTCAGCTGTATCAATCTCCAAATCTGTCTCCCTGTAATGAATCGTGCTAAAGAACTCCAGCATAAGCTCCTTGATAAGAGGCTCATCGATCCTGAACAGTCTCTCCCAAGCACTAGATCTGAACACCACCTCCTCATCATCTCCAGCAACAACCATCTCCATCCTATGCTGTAAACTCTCAGCAGCATGTCCAGCTTCAATCAATCCCACATCATCGAAATCCAAAGCCTGTACCCTGAATATCCTCCTAAAGTAAATCGACTCAAGTCTCCGTAAGTAGTCCTCCAAAGTGCCAGGGGTTAGACCCATATCCTCGAATCGTAACCACTAGTGTCTCTGTGCTGCTTCTGGTAGTGCCATCTGAAATAAATTTTCAAAGTTAGTGAACATTCTGCAAGATAGGTAGATACGGCGCATCCGATTAAATCAATGCGGCGTATCTGCACAAAGTATAAGGGATGCGGAGCAAGAGATGAGATACGGCGTATGTAGATGCGTCGTATCTAGATTAATCAATACGGCGTATCTAGAATTTTATTAATTTGGAAATAGGTCGTTACGCCGCATCAATCAACCTAGATGCGCCGCATCTAAAAGCATATCAGTATAAATAAAGGGGATCAGGCAGACTATTCAAGAATCCGTATCCGTGACGTAAACTAACACTAAATATCACACTATCATATAATCCTTACATCAGTTCTAATAGCTCAATATACCACTGCTAATCCATTTCCCACCAAATATTCAAAATCGAATTATAAACCCCATATTTTCGTTCAAATCAAATTAGGCCAGAAAATCGATTATTTACGCAAGTTAAACACGGGGGAAATCGTCTAATACAAACTCTAATCACATCTCAATATCATTTAAGCACAAATCAATTTAATCACATAAACCCTAATTTTCATATTAAACAAGATTAAATTGAAATTGAGTAATTACCTTAATTTGATGATTAGGAGAAAGATTATAGATCGGATTAAAGGTGGGTTTAAGAAAAATGATCGGAATCGGAGTATAATATGAGTGTGTGAAAGTTCTTAACTGTGTGTGTTTATGCGGTAAGAATTTTAGATCCGGCGCATTCCCGTCGTATTTATAGGGCAAAACGATGCGCCGTATTGGAAATTGGGATGCGCCGTATCTATTTAACTTCGTTGACTAGTCAATGGGCCCTAGATGGTCAGAGATACGGCGCTTTGGATATTTAGATCCGCCGTATCGCTATGTTAGTGAACGAAATTCAAATTAGGAACGTACCTTGGCCTCCGCAACACGATTCTTTATACACCAAATTGGGGTAAAACGGTTACACCATACGATATAAATGAATTCAAAATAAGAGCAATAGGTATAATGTTTTATTAACAATTGTAATCTTATAGTTCAGATGATAAGAATTTATTCCGAGGTTAGGAACAAATATCGTTTTTAAGCATACAAAATTAAGATTACAATTTTAATCAGATGTATAATATGGATAATAAAATTGAGATTATAATGTAGAGAACTTCCCTTTGGGCAGGTTGAATAATCGAAGAGGTTGCGTTTGATCACTCCAGCTAGCTTCTCTCGGGTCGGTTCAGAATGTAATCTTTCATGGTGATGCTTGAATCATCCTTTATCCTGAAAATAAACAACTTGCACACGAGAGTAGCGGCCCGATCAAAGTAAATATCAAAAATCAACTATATTTATCAAATTATATTCGTCGTATTAACAAAAGTTAATGCGCCGTATTTTCGTTACGTTTCAAAATATAAGATTTTTGATTCAGAAGATGCGCCGTATCGATAAAAATCGATACGCCGTATCTGTTTAATAATTCGCAAACTGTTTTTAATTAAAATAATAGATACGCCGTATCTGCTAAAGCAGATGCGTCGTATCGCGTTAACGTTTAGAAAAAAAAATTCTTATTAAAAATAGATACGCCGTATCTTGGGGAAAAGATGCGTCGTATCGAATTAATTAAACGCGTTGTATTTTATAAAAAATTGAACGCAATACGCCGTATCTGAGAAATCAGATGCGCCGTATCGTTCGATTTAGCTCAGTACAACGATAGCAGAAAACAAAAATTACAAAAAAACAAATAAAAACACACAAACGGAAATAAACACAAATAAAAGCAAACAAAAAGCACACAAAAACAGAAAATATGCAAAATAGTACAATGAATGCAAATTAAACTAATACACAACAAAATTAGCGGTTAGATAAAAATTAAAAACCTAATTAAAATACTAATCAAATTAACAGATAATAACAACTCACTCCCCGGCAGCGGCGCCAAAAACTTGATGCGCGTGATGTGTCGTTGCGGTTTAGCAGTTTTAATGCCTACTCAAGTTTTAAATTTATATTTAGTCGACTTATCAATAACACACACACTTAACGAGCAGTGTACCCGGTCAGTATGAATATAATGGTAAGTAGAGTGTCGATCACTAAGAGTGGAACGTATTATCTAGTTATTCTAATCAGTATTTTAATATTCTAACGCAAGGGGGTTTCAGCCTGAGAGACTGGCACGATTTGGTTGCAATTAAATAATAAACTAAACCAATAGGCACGAATCAGCAAGTAGCACACACGTACACAGATAAATACTCGAGACAATAAGAAGATCTGTCCTTATGATTAAGTAGTTTGTCACTTGTTTTATTGATAGCTTTATATGAAGTGTATGTAGTTAACCCTTTCTCGTTGGTCCTATTCTTATCGGCGAGTAAACCCTTAATGATTACTTATGTCTAAAAGTTATTCCTAAGTGATCAATTTAGTAACAACCGTGGGAGCCACATTATTTTCCGCAGTCAAATGCGCAGGCCACTAATAAACACAGAGGTTATCAATGCACTAATAAGTAGTAACCAAAGACATCAACATATAAACTTTAATTGATGGGAAAGCAGTTTTAAGGGAGTGCAATCTTTCCGTTGTCACATTACACAAGCCATCAATCCTGATGAATTAAAGTTTACTAACACAATAAAACAAAACTACTTAATGAATTAAACATATGCAGCACCTTCTTACAGCTCTTGTATCTTTGATTTGGGTGTGTCTTGTGCTGCTACCTTGACTGAATTCGTCCTTGGTTTATGGTCTTCGGTCTTCTGTTCGGAACTAAAGGCTCTTAATTCGTCTGGTCTTTGGGGTATTTATAGTTACCGTCTGAGGGTAGGATGCGGCGCATCTAGCAAGTAGATGCGGCGCATGTACTTAACTTCGCGTGGGGTCCAAGATTATAATATTCAGGAATATTCGTACACCGCTAGAAGATGCGGCGTATCTTTATCTTTGGATGCGGCGCATGTCCTCTTGAATCTTGGATCGTATCTGGTGAGATCTTGATAGCGATGCGGCGCATGTCATGAGTGAGATGCGGCGCATCTGGAGCAGATTTGACTTGATCTTGTCCATTTCAGTAGACTCTTCACTTTATGCATGTTTTGCTCCATAATTAGTCCAAAATCGCCAAGTTTCACCAAATGCTTGTTTTCAACTGAGAATTACAAAAGTAAACGATTAAGTATCAATCCTCATACATAATATAGTAAAACAAGTCAATTTAATAGGATAAATGATAGTAATAAAATGTACTTATTTGAGTTCATCAATCCCTCAGACAGAAACTATAAATACCCCAAGGTCAGACGAATTTAAGAGACTTTTGGAATAAAAAACCGAACAAAGAGATACATAACCCTAGAACCGAATTCAGACGACCAAGCAGCACAAGACACACCTAAACGAAGATACAAGAGCTGTAAGAAGGTCCTGCATGTATTCAATTCATTAAGTAGTTTTGTTTTATTGTATTAGTACGCTTTAATTCATCAGGATTGATGGGCTTGTGTCATGTGACTACGGAAGATCATGCACTCCCCTTAATATTGCTTTCCCATTAATTAAAGTTTATATGTTGATGTCTTTGGTGACTTTTATTAGTGCATTGATAACCTCTGTGTCTAGCTGAGTCTTGCTTGGGTCGCCATGCCCCTTCCTCGCCTATCTATTCTAGCGTATACGAGACGTGGGCATCACAAATGCCCAATACTCTAGAAGAGTAGGATAGACATAAGTAATCATTAAGGGTTTACTCGCCGATAAGATTAGAGCCAACGAGAAAGGTTTAATTATATACACTTCATATAAAACTAGCAATAAAACAAGTGACAAGCTACTTAATTATCAGGACAGGTCTTCTTATTGTCTAGAGTATCTATCTGTGTACGTGTGTGCTAATCGCTGATTCGTGCTCATTAGTTTAGTTTTATATTTAATCATAACCAAACTGTGCCAGTCTCTCAGGCTGAACCCCCTTGCGTTAGATTAGGTTGTATAACTAACTTAGGATATTAAAATACTGATTAGAATAACTAGATAATACGTTCCACTCTTAGTGATCGACACTTTACTTACCATTATATTCATACTGACCGGGTACACTGCTCGTTAAGTGTGTGTGTTATTGATAAGTCGGCTAAATATAAATTTAAAACTTGAGTAGGCATTAATACTGCTAAACCGCAACGACACATCACGCGCATCACTGTGATTGAAAGTTAATAGAATTACGAAGTTAGTTAATTGTGTTCTTCATTGTTAATGTTAAGATTCCGCATTAGCATTAACAAATAGTTAAGAGTTTCTCACTTAGATCAATTTGGATTTATCCAAGTTGTCTATTAAGTAACAAAGGCTACTTAGATCCATAAGAACCGTGGACCTACAAGTGGTATCAAAGCCTATAGAGGGACTCTGAGTTAGAAGAAACACAAAAACCACAAACATACAACCACAGAAAAATCCAACATAATGTCTGCTAAGGCTGATGACTACTCAAACCATCTTAGTGATGAAGAAGCCTCAAACCATGATGACGATAGTGCATCTGAAGCAAGTACACACAAAAAACAACAACAAAGCATCCCTGCAACAACCACGATATCAAACATCAAACTTCCTATATTGAAGAAGGAGGAATATGACATCTGGGCTATGGAGATGGAGCACTCCCTCGAGTACATTGATAATGAGGTATGGAAGGTAATCTAGAATGGAAACTCCAAGAAGAGGATCTCGGTTGGAAAGGATGGTGTTGTTAGGGTGCTTCCACCAGTATCGGCTTCAGAAATTCATTCTGTGGAAAAGGAGAGAAAAGCAAAGACTATCCTACTGATGTCACTTCCCAAGGAGCACTTAAGAAGGTTTCATGGCATGGATGATGCCAAGGAGATCTGGGAGGCTATCAGAACTAGGTTTGGAGGGAATGCAAACTCTAAGAAGATGTAGAAAGCTGTTCTTAAACAACAGTTTGAAGCATTTAATGTGACTAGTTCTAAAGGGTTGGAGAATGGTTATGATAGGTTCCAACATCTTCTTTCACAGTCGGAGGCTCATGGTGCTGCTGTATCTAATGAAGATGCAAACCACAAGTTTCTCAGATCATTGCCAAAAGAATGGTCAAGTCTGGCAATGACCATGAGAATGAAAGCTGAAATTGACACCTTGTCAATTGATGATCTGTATAACAACCTTCGGGTCTTTGAAAGTGAAATCCAAGGTACTTCAAAGGCATCTTCAAGTGCTACCAATGTTGCTTTTGTTTCTCAAAGCAAAGGCAGTACTACCAAGGTTAATTCTGGTGGCTTTAGTTCTGGTGGTTATGAAACTTCTTCAAGCAACATGAGAGAAAGAGAAGTTCCAGCAGGATTTGCTGATGAAGTTTTCTACTCACTCTTTGCTAAAAGGTCAGAAGAGAAGGACCTTATTAGTGAAGATCTTGAACAAATTAATGATGTAGACATGGAGGAGATGAATATAAGGTGGCGGATAGCCATGATTTCTATAAGAGTAAAGAAGTTCTACACGCAGACTGGAAGGAATATAAGGTTTGATGGGAAGACACCAGTTGGGTTTAACACGAAGAATATTGAGTGCTACAGGTTTCGCAAAATGGGTCACTTTGCTAAGGAATGCAAAACACAAATGACTGCTGATAAGAAGGATTCTAACTCTCAAGATGAAGACAAGCTAGAGAAGAATCAGATGAGCATGTTGACTTTGGAGGCTGGTGCAATTAACTGTGGAGAGCACAAAGATGAGGAAACTGAACCAAATCATGCATTTATGGCCATTGGTTCCAGCAATGAGGTATCCTTGTATTCTAAAACTTGCATTAAATCATATAATAGTCTTAAAGCTTTGTGTGATGAGAGATTAAAACAAATAGGTGACCAAGAAGCACAAATACTTGCTTACACTAGTGTTGTAAAGACCTTAGAAGCCCAAATAGTCTCCTATCAAAAACAGTAGTCTACCCTAAATGAAAAACTCACTTTTCAAGCAAATGAAATATATGAAAAAGATGAAAAACTTAAAAGGTATAGGAGAATTGGCATGAAAGCAGTAAAAGATAGGGAAGAATTGCAGAAGAAAGTAGACACATGGAATAACTCAAATAAAAATCTGTTTAGATTAGTAGATTCACAAATGAGCTCAACTTGCAAAATTGGCTTAGGATATGAAATAAAATCTATCAGTGAGATTTTGAGTTATGAGGAAGAAATGGAAAGAACTGTGTTTATTTGTAAAGATGATGATTTCTTTGGAAAACCTACATACAATAGATTCATAAAAACTGATAACTTTAAAGGAGTTACACCTCCATTAAGTGAAGATTACACTTCTTAACAAAAGGAAGAGCTTGATGAATCTTTGTTTGTATATGGTAAAAAGGGACCCCCAAATGCCTGAAACAAGCAACTCAGATGATAAATCGTGTGAATATTCTACCTGTCAATCTAATGACAGTGAAGGATCCATTGGAAATGTCTCTGAGCATTCTCAACAGGAAAATAAACAAAAAGAGGTGTCTAAGTCTGAATCTGTTAACACTAGTGAACCAGTTGTGACTGCACCTAAACCTCAAACAGATAACCCTAGTTGTGATACACACATAAAATCTCCTAGGGAATCTGTTAAAAGTCAAGAGTCACCTAAAAGTGATAGAAGAGAGTTTAGGAAAAGTTACAGTTTCACTCCAAAAAGATGTTTTGTTTGTGGTAGCCTAAGTCATTTAATTAAAGACTGTGATTTTCATGAAAAGAGAATGGCTAAAGAGGCTGAGACTAGGAAACAGAAGAGTGTTAATACTGGTCATGTGAATGCTAAACCAGTTTGGAATAATGCAAACAGGATTAATCATGCAAATAAGTTTGTCCCTAGACCAGCACCAGTTAATTCTGATAGTTCATTTGTTAATTCTGTTAGGCCAAATTTTAATGTTAATTCTGTTCGACCAACCATTAATGCTGGTAGATCAAATTTTAATTTTGTCAGGCAAAATGTTAACTCTGTGAGGCCAAATGTTAATTCCGGGTGGTTTAATCAATTCAGACCCAGACAACCAGTAAATAGACCACAGGTGAACTCATATAATCAAAGAAATAACTTTTATAAACCTCATTCACCTGTGAGGAGACCTTTTGCTAAGAATACAGCACAAATTTCAAAACCTAATGCTGTAAGGGAACATGGGGGGGGGGTCTGCTGTTAAGGCCTCAGCATGTTGGTCTTGGGATTCAATTAAGAATAAACTTACCTACCAATCTCAAAGCAACAGTGGATCATGTTCATATAAGACATTCAAATATGTTGACCCACAAGGAAGACCCAATCCTGGGTCCTTAAGAGAAACTAATTTCTCTTCTTTATGTGCAGGAACATCCACTCAAGAACATGGGAGATAGAGGCATATTTGATAGTGGATGCTCATGGCACATGTCTGGTAACATGGATCATCTGAAGGATTTTCAAGAATTCAAAGGAGGTTCTGTTACTTTTGGTGGTAGCAAAGGGTATATTACTGGTAAAGGAAGAATAGTTGTGGGCAATTTAGAATTTGATAATGTGTCTTTTGTGAAAGCACTTGGGCAGTTTAACCTTTTCTCAATATCACAAATTTGTGATAAGCATCATAAGGTGCTTTTTACTGAATCTGAATGTTTTGTGTTGACTTCTGACTTTAAGATGCCTGATGAAAGTCAGATACTTCTTAAAGTCCCAAGACAACACAATATGTATAGCTTTGATATGAAGCAACCTGAACCTGCAAAAGGTTTTGCTTGTTTGATTGCAAAAGCTACTTTTGATGAATCTAAATTATGGCATAGAAGGTTGGGTCATGTTAACTATAAGAACATAAACAAACTTGTGAAGAATAACCTAGTAAGAGGCTTACCTTCCAAGGTTTTTAAGAATGACCATACCTGTGTAGCTTGTAATAAGGGTAAACAGCATAGGGCTACTTGTAAAGCTAAATTAGAAAGGTTCATCACTGAGCCTTTACACACCTTGCATATGGATCTTTTTGGCCCTACTTCTGTGAAGAGTATCAATCATGCTAGTTATTGCCTTGTCATTATTGATGATTGCACTAGATTTTGTTGGGTATTTTTTATGTCTAAGAAGGATGCAACTTCTGAATTGATTCAAACTTTCATTAGGCAGATAGAAAACCAGCTTAATCATAAGGTTAAGATTATTAGATCTGACAATGGCACAGAGTTTAAGAATAGGAGCATGCTTGAATTTTGTGGTAATAAAGGAATCAAGCAAGAGTATAGTAATGCTAGAACTCCAAAGCAAAATGGAGTTGCTGAAAGAATGAATAGGACCCTGATTGAAGCAGCTAGGACTATGCTAGCAGACTCACTCTTACCAACAACCTTTTGGGCTGAAGCAGTCAGTTGTGCTTGCTACATATTCAATAGGGTGAGAGTGACCAAACCTCAGGACAAAACACCTTATGAAATTATATTTGGCCATAAACCAGTTATTAGTTACATAAGACCATTTGGGTGCCAGGTTACAATTCTAGATACTCTTAGTGTGCTTGGAAAATTTGAAAGAAAGTATGATGAGGGATTTTTAGTAGGATATGCACTGAATAGTAAGGCCTTTAGGGTATACAATTTAGTGACAAAGAGGATAGAAGAGAATCGTCATGTTAAATTTCTTGAGGAGAAACCTAATGTGAAGGGAATAGGTTATAGATGGTTGTTTGATATTGATTACTTAACTGATTCTATGAACTATATTCCTGTTTCTATGGAGAATCAAGCTAACCCTCTTGCAGGTCCCAAAGAAGTAACTAACAATGCAGGTACTCAAGTTACTTCTGATGCAAATACTTCTGACAAAGAAGAGGAGATTGAAGAGCTTATTGTTGTTCCCACATCTGTAGTCAACCTTGATGCAGCTCATGGAGGAACAAAGAAGTCTTCTACAACCTCAAAGAAGAAGGAACCAGTTACCAAGCCTCAAGCACAAGGGAAAGAGGCTTCTCCTACAAAGATTTCAGAAGATATTCCATCCTTCATAGATGAAATGAATGATTTAGCTGACAAGCATCTTGGGAAAAAGGCTACCAGTACCTACTCACTTAATTCTGGTAGTGGCTTTCTTAATACTGGTAGTGGTCTTGTTAATTCTGGTAGTGGGTTTGTTAATTCTGCTAAGCCTGAGTCTACTCCAAATGATGCTTTTGATGATACTGAGATGCCAAAGGGCTTATGAAAGAGATCAATGGCTTATGAAAGAGATCAAGGGTACAGACCCATTGACTATGAAGATTCTTTGAGATGAAGTTTCAAGAAACAAAAGATGACTGAGTCTGAACCAGCAATAGAGGTTGAGAAAGCAAGTGAAAGAGCAACTGAGTTTGAGAAAGCAACCACTGAAGTAAAGGATGAAGTTGAAGTAAAGAAACTTGTTTTGGTGTTCTCAAGAAGAAAAAAGTATTGCAAGAAAAAGCAAGACAACAACAAAGAAAGGAATGCAACAGGAAGAAGAACAATCATCTGAAGAGTTCACTATGGGATCCATTCCTAAAAGATCTAAGGAACCAGCTAAGATTGTCAAGTATCAAATCATCAAAACTGGTATGAAGGCTATTTGTCAAATCATAAGGGAGGACAACACTGATGTAGTGTATGTCAACTTCCCAGGGTTGTTGAATGATGTGAGTAGGGAGGATCTCAAAGAGCTATACAAGTTGGTGAACATCAAACATGGAGACACTAGACCTGAGGAGGAGTTTGAAAGGGTCTTTTGAGGGGATTTAAAAGTTATGTTTGAGCCACCATCAAGAACTGATGAAATTTGGAAATTGCCATATCATCAAGAAGTTGTTAGATGGAGATATTTTCACAGTTGTAAGGTACATTGCTTATCTCTACAGGCGGCTCATATCTACATGCTTGCAGAAGTGGAATATCCTTTACCACCAAGGGTCTGCAAAGCTATGTTGGAAAAGAAGTTATATGCAGATGAGAAAGACGAAGTATATGAGCAGATCTTGGATTTGATTAAGGAACAATCTTTAAAGGAATCATATTAGGGTGTTTAGAAGTATTTGAAAGAATTTTCATGGTGTTAAGTAAGACTATAGGGACTTCTCACTTGGTGAAGGTGCATAGCACTGACACAACAACTGGTTCTCAGTCCACCATGTCTAACTCACATAAGGACTGGCTAATCCATGAGCAAACGGCTCTGGTAAAGATTGCTCAAATCCATTTATGGCTGACAATTTGCCAAAAATTGTATGGTATTCAACTCACCATATCTGCGATAGTGAATAGTTGGCTAGCCCATAAGAGTATGACTTGTGGTAAAGGCTATGGAATCCATAACTGGTAATCAATTCAGCAAGGTGAGGTTCATTCCACCAAATAATTGGCTAGTCCAAAAGCAAACGGCTTTTGGTAAAGACAAAACAAATCCGTTGATAGCTGATGATTTGCTAAAAATCATATGGTTATTAATGTACCATGGTCTTGCACACCAAAACATTGGCTACTCCAGTAGTTAATGGCTATCTGGTAAAGAGACATCAAAACCATTAATTTTCAATGATTCACCTCTCACAGGAGTTTACATACCTGGAAGTGATGAGAATAGTATGAAACTTAAAAGAATTTGATGTACAAATAGGTCACGGTTGCTGTGAAGATCAGATAGATTGCAGATCAGATGGTGAAAAGATTATTAAAGTCAAAGTTGTTGCACAAGTTCAAGTTTTTGAAGTATTAGAGATAATTCCAAGGTTTAAGATTCCATCCTCAAGAGCTTATTCAGAAGAAACTTGAAGTTCATGAAGCATGAAGATCAAGTTAGGGGAGGATTGTTGGGAATTATCAAGAGAAGACTTAATATGAAGAACAGACTTAAGTCTGTTGGGTTTTGTAGTTAAGTCTATTAATTATACATATGTCATAGTTAAGTCTGCCAGTACTAATGTTAAGTCTGGTAGACAGTATTATTTAGTTAAGTCTGGTTGACAGATTTAGTTAAGTTTGTTCATGTTTTATAGAAAGTTTGTTAGCTATAAGTTAGGAAAGGATACGAATATAGTTATCTTAATAGAAGATACATATATCCTTCTACACGTTTTGTATCTAGGGTTTCCTTGGTGTATAAAAGGAACTCTACGACTTAACAGTTTTACGTGAATTTAGACGAGGTTGTGATTGAAAGTTAATAGAATTACGAAGTTAGTTAATTGTGTTCTTCATTGTTATTGTTAAGATTCCGCATTAGCATTAACAAATAGTTAAGAGTTTCTCACTTAGATCAATTTGGATTTATCCAAGTTGTCTATTAAGTAACAAAGGCTACTTAGATCCAATAAACCATGGATCTACAGAAGGCAATTGGAACAAAATGGGTTTTTAGATGCAAAAGAGATGAAAGAGGCATTGTGATTAGAAACAAGGCAAGATTAGTTGCACAAGGATACACTCAAGAAGAAGGTATTGATTATGATGAAGTATTTGCTCCTGTTGCAAGAATTGAGGCTATTAGATTGTTCTTGGCTTATGCTTCATATAAGGACTTTGCTGTATATCAAATGGATGTGAAGAGTGCTTTTCTGTATGACACAATTGATGAAGAAGTGTATTTCATGCAACCACCTGGATTTGAAGACCCTGATTTTCCTGACAGAGTTTACAAGGTGGACAAAGAACCTTATGGTTTGCATCAATCTCCTAGAGTTTGGTATGACACATTGTCAAACTACTTACTGAATAATGGTTTCAGTAGAGGGAAGATTGATAAGACTTTGCTTATCAAGAAGAACAAAGATGATATCTTGCTGGTTCAAGTTTATGTTGATGATATCATCTTTGGTTCAACAAACAAAGTACTATGTGTTGAATTTGAAAAGCTAATGCATGATAGATTTTAGATGAGTTCAATGGGAGAACTCACATTCTTTTTAGGGCTTCAAGTCAAACAAAAAGATGATGGTATATTTATCAGTCAAGATAAGTATGTGACTGATATCTTGAAGAAGTTTGGTTTTTCTGATGTGATGCCTGCAAAGACAACCATGGAGTCCAACAAACCTCTAGTCAAAGATGAAGATGGTGAAGAAGTTGATGTACATTTATATAGATTAATGATTGGTTCATTGATGTATCTTACAGCTTCAAGGCCAGATATTATGTTTGTTGTGTGTGCCTGTGCCAGATTTCAATTTTCTCCTAGAATGTCATACTTTAATGATGTGAAGAGAAATTTTAGGTACTTAAGGAGTCAACCTAGGTTGGGCCTTTGGTATCCAAAAGATTAACCTTTTGATCTGGTGGCATACTCAGATAGCGATTATGCTAGAGCATGTTTGGATAGAAAATCAACAACTGGAGGATGTCAATTTCTAGGAAGCAGGTTGATTTCATGGCAGTGCAAGAAACAAACAGTGGTGGCAAATTTTACAACTGAAGCTGAGTATGTAGCTGCTTTAAGTTGATGTGGTCAAGTACTTTGGATTCAGAATCAATTGCTGGACTATGGGTACAATTTTATGCACACCAAAATTTATATTAATAATAACAGTACACTGTGCATTATTAGAAATCTTGTTTTTCATTATAAAACAAAACATATTGAGATAAGATGTCATTTTATAAGAGATTGTTATGAGAAGAAGTTAATTTAAATTGTTAAAATCCATACTGACAACATTGTTGCAGATTTGCTCACAAAATGTTTTGATGTGGGTAGATTTCAATTCTTAATTGCTAGTATTGGAATGATTAATCTTTGAAAAACTTATCTCTTTGTGTTTTTGTAAGGTTTTGTAAGGATTTGTACTGTTATTAAGTCAAAAAGTTGTTTCTGCTGCTTTCCATGGATAGTGCTGCTAGTTATATTTAGTTCTGCTGCTAGTTGCTTATACTACTGCTAAGTATAACTGTGAATTGTGATTATTGTGGCATAGTATTTCTTGTGTTTTTGTGGTTTTGGACTAATCTTTTGTAGGATAAGTCAAAGGGGAATGCTTAATTGCTGAGAAAAAGGTGTTTGAGGAGTTCAGCAAAGTTACTACTGCTAGTTAAAAGTTTCTGCTGCTAGGCAAAACTTTCTACTGCTGGAATTCTACTGCTTGTTTTGTAAGTGCAGGGACGATTCTGTAACTTCTTCTCCAAAGGGTTTAAAAACCTAATGAAATCAAAACCCTAATTCATTATGTCGACAAGAGTGTTTTCAGATAGTCACAATCAAGTTGCTTTTCTTCAAAAGCCTAACGAAGCTGATGGATTTGCTGAGATAATTGATTTTCTTAATGCTACCCACATAAGGTATGCATTAACAGCAAACCCTACTATATTTGTTTCCCACATTGATCAGTTTTGGTCTACTGTCAAGACCATAACTACAAATGGGGAAGAACAGTTAAAGGTTAAGGTAGATGGCCACATGATTATTGTTTCTGAGTCATCTGTGAGGGAAGCTCTTTCCTTTGCAGATAATGAAGAAATAGTATGTCTTGATAATTCTACCATTTTTGAAGAACTGAAAAACATGTGGTATGAGAAGAAAACTGATAGTTTAAAATTTTATAAAGGTCTTCTCTATCCTCAATGAAATTTTTTGATTCATACCATCTTACATTATTTAAGTCCAAAAACTTCAGGTTGGAATGAATTCAGTACAACTCAAGCTTCTGCTATGATTTGTCTGGCTAAAGGACAACCTTTTAATTTTTCAAAAATGATTTTTGATGGAGTGAAAAAGAATATGAATGGAAATTATTACATCTATCCAAGGTTTCTGCAAATCATTTTGAACAAACAACTTTCAAATCCTAAGGTTCATAAAAGAGAATTTGTTTGCCCTGAGCTACAAAAGAAATTGTTTTCTTATTTGATGAAGAATGGCAAAGATTTTTCAGGGATTGTGACAACATTATTTCCATATATGCTGTCATTGGCTCAAAATCAAGGTGAAGGAGCAGAAATCACAACTGCTACCCACCACACACCCACTTTGGATACATCATCTTCACAACCAGAAAAGACCCAAACCCCTAGGGATTCACAAATAGAGAACACTGAGCAACCTCAGGCCAGTGTTAGGATGGTTGTAGCAGATGAGGTTGTCACTGGTGTGGTGAGTGACATGTTGGAAGGGGCTGCCACTACTGCTACTAGCTTAGAAGCAGAGCAGGTCAGTGGTAACAAAAATAAGACCCCAACCAAGGCAACAACTAATGCTGAAGATTCTCATAAATCAGAAGCAAGTGATGGTAACCCCAACTAAATGGCTAATTTGGGGGGCTCAGATGATCAAACTAGGTTTGATACTGAGTTTACATCCTACGATTCACCTCTCAGGGAAGGTAACACATCCCGAAGTGATGAGGATAGAAATGATACTAATGAATTGATGGAACACAATGTACAAAATGTCAATTCCAGTGATCCACAGGGCCAGGTAACACAGGCCGAAGTGGTGATGATAGTATGGAACTAATAAAAGAATTGATGGCTAAATGTACCAAACTTGCAGAACTGGTTCTTGACCTTCAACAACTCACAGCTGCTCAGGGTGATGAAATCAAAGATTTGAAGCTGAGAGTGAAACAATTGGAAGGGAAGAGGTCAAGGACTACTCAATTTAGGAGGTTGAAAAAGGTGGGTACATCACAAAGAATAAGCTCCTCTGAAGATGCTAGTTTGGGGGAGGAAGCTTCCAAACAGGGGAGGAGTGAGACCAAAGTTTCAGGGGAGGCTGAGGCTACTAATTTTGAAAGTGCTGCTGTAGACATGGATTTGGATAGTGGGGAAAATGAAAATGAGTATGTGGTGGCTGATCAAGTGGGTAATGAGGTTGTGCTTGAAGAAGTAAACAAAGAGTAGATAGTGAAAAAGTTGGGTGATTCTACTGCTGAGGTACAAAATACTACTGCTAGTGAATATCTTACTATTGCTGAGCTAGAAAAGGATTCTACTGCTGAGTTGATTGATGATGATGTTAGTCTGGCTCAAGCAATGATTAATGTGAAGACATCACAACCTAAGCAAGTAGTACAACAACAATCATCACCATTACCAACACAACAACCACAAGAAATACCACCACAACAACCACTTAAAGGTGTTGTGATCAGAGAACCCTCTCCCCCAGCTAAGAAGATTGCTCAAACACATCAATATTCAGGTAAGGGTAAGGGCATAATGATTGAAGAGCCTGAACCTAAACCTGAAATACCTTTTGAGTATTGGCCCAAAGATAAACAAATAGCATTCAATGAAGAGGCTGCTAGGAAGTTGGCTGCTGAGCTTGAAGGAGAAAATTAAATGGTGCTTGAACAAAGAAGGAAACATGCTGAAGATGAAGCCAAAACACAAGCAATATTGGATGCTTGGGATGAGGAAAGAATAAAAGAGGATGAAGATCTTGAGTTGTTAAGGCTTGTCAAAGAGGAGAAAGCAGATACATTTACTGAAGAAGGAAGAACTCAATGGTTAAAGAAGTTCAGGGAAGAAAGAAAGAAATGGTATCTTGCTGAAAGAAGAAAAAGAAAATTGCTCAAAGAACCAACTGTGAAACAAAAGAGAAAGTACTATGAGCAACATTTGAAAAACATGAAAGGATACAAGCTTGTTCAGTTGAAGCCATACAATGATGATGAAATCACCAAGATGTTTGAAAAAGATAAAAGAGAAATTGATCAATTTGTACCTATGGGAACAGAGGATCAGCAGAAGGTGGCTAAGACTGTGGTGGAGACTGAGGATGAGAAAGAAGAGGAGAAAGGGAAGGATGAAAATTTTAGCTCAGGAGTGAAGAGAGCTGGTAGTGTGTTAATTACTTTTGGTAGAAAGAAAAGAAAGGCAGTAAAGACTAAAGCAGTTGAGCAGATAAAAGAGTCAGAGTATGATAAAGAGCACACTTCTGAAGATGATCATATACCAAGTGAGCACAAAAAGGAACAAATGTAGAATCTCACAATGGTTGCAAAGATGAGTGAACCTGAAGTTGTTGATGCTATTCCTGTTGGTATCAAGCATCCAATCATCCATATATCTTCTGGTGTTCAAGATGGATGTGAAGCATACTGGGATGTAAAGAGAACAGATGGCAAAAACTATAGGTTTCTCAGGCTTCAGCAAATGCTATATTATTTTGATAGAAAGGATGTTGAGACAGTCTGGAGGATGACCAAAGAAAAGTTTGGAGATGTTAAGTTTGGAAAAGACTATCCAAAGGAGACGCATGACAAAGTAATGTGGAATTGTCTGAAGTTAATGTTTGAACCAACTCCTGAAGATGTAGAGGGGAGAGAACTTCAACACTGCAAAGTTCTAAGATGGAAATTATTTCAGAGTTGTGGTGTTCATGTCTTGTCTGCTGGGTCTTTGATTCTCTATATGCTTGCAGAAAAGGATTATCCTCTATCATGCTACAAGGGAGTAGTTATGCAGATGGTGAAAGGGAATATCAAACTACAACTGCAAAAAGATTATTGGGATGATGATCAGGCATACAAATTGCTGAAAAAGTATGAAAGAGTGCTCAAATCCTAAGTCAACATATCCAATGTAAAGGTGTTTGGAAGCATCCTCCTGGTGAAGGACAAAGGCTAATCTTGAAAACTTGATGATTTTAGAGGAAAATATCAAGTTTAGGGGAGGATTGTTGGGTTTTGAGGTGCTGCTGCTCTGGATGATACAACTGCTCATGGTGCTTAATGGAAAATACACTAAGTGTTATTCTACTGCTGGTGATAATAATACTACTGCTAGTATGTTGATTCTACTGCTAGAGATGCTGATGAAGATAATGGAAAATATACTAAGTATCATAATACTGCTAGTGTATTCTATACTACTGTTGGTGTTGGAGATTCTACTGCTGGAAGAATACTACTGCTGGAGTAAAAGATACTGCTGCTAGAGTAATTCATACTACTGCTGAAGAGATAAACTTGTATAGTCGGTTTAGATAAGTATAGAAAAGATTCAAAAAGATTTATCTTGTATAGGAAGTCATTGTAAGCCGACTAGGACTCCTTAGTCTATAAAAGGAGGTCCTAGGGCATAGAGTTTATACATATAACAATACATGTGATTTGATATACAATACGTGAGAGTATACAGATCATTATAGAGTCGATCACTTCAAGGTTATAAACCCTAATACTTTAAGAGTATTCGTATATTAATATATTGAAGTGTTTTGTGAGAATTTTACTGTTACATTCATTGTTCTTCTTAAGATTAAACATAATATTCCGCGTTGTGTTTAATAGTGTTTTCAAGTAAAGTCAGTTTCTATACTTTAGTTGTTTTAGTTTTAACTAAGATAATTAATTAGATCAATAGCTCAACTAGGATCAACAGTATTGGCGAGATCCAACGGTGAACAGCTGCCCAAAAGAAAAACCGCCTAGAAGTCCGAGGACCTTTAGTACTGTACTCTACCCCCGAACCAACAGCCTTCGCGCCAAGCAAGATCGCCCTTGTCCCTTTCCTTTATCCTTTCCGCCTCCTTCTTTGCTTTGTTCCAATAGAGTCTAAGGCAAAGCTAAAGTGGTTCGTATGCCTACTTTACCTACTTGACGAAAGGTAACGCACTTAGTTTCGTTTCTGGGTTTATGGATTGGATTCAGTCAGCCTCACTCCTTTCTTTTTTATGTTGTCGTGATGGTTACCGGCGAATGCTCCAAAGGCGACCCTCTCGGGTTTACGGCTATTTTCTAGATTGAAGTAGCCTTTCTTCTCCCTGAAGGAAGTCACTATCAAAGAGCTCGCCCTACTAAAGTACCAAAGGTGCGCTCAGCCCGGTGACTAAGAAATGGGTTTGCGCTTGAATTTAAGTGATGAGGTTTTTCGAGGAAAGTAGGGCTCTTGTTGACTAAAAGTGGGTTCTTCGCTTTCCTTTAGTATGAAAGTTGCTGTTGGGAATTATAATTTGATATTTACAAAACTACATATGCCCAAATGTAAGATCGTGAAATGATAGGGACTTATTCTAATAAATAGTTAGCTTCTTATGAAAGCTAGGTCATCTTGTAAAACCCTATTTATAAAGGGTTCTAGGGCGGAAGTATAACATAGAAATGTAGAACTCTCCAATGAGAGTCGAGTAAAAACGTGTGAGTGTACACGTTCATTAGTAGTAGTAGTAGGTTTATTATTATTATTCAATAAAGATGAACGCGTTTGTTACAATAAAAACCTTGTTAAACATTATTGATCGTTGTTTGTTATCCGCTGTGCATATCAATGATGTTTGTAAAACATATCCTAGATGGGGCTAAAAGATTCTCAACATGTGGTATCAGAGAGGGTTGCTCTCGATATCTAGGATCTACAAGGTTGTTACTATCAATAAAGGAGCGGATTTGAAGGAAAAAGGAGCAGATCAGGTTTATTGTTTATTCGGTTTTGATTTTCCTGTGGTGACAAAAAGAAGGTACAATTTATTTTGATCCAAAGCATTATTTTGATCATGGGTTTGTCGCTTACGTGAATCAATTATGCTTTACATCTGATTGGGTGATTTATTGTTGTACCTCATATTCATTAATAAATGAAATCGGTTGTGATAAATTAATGAGGATGATTGGGATGTGTTTGTCGCTGGTGGTTATACAATAAAAGGATTTGTTGTCTTTTGATAATGAATTCAATTACCTCGTACTGATTCTTGTTTGGGTAATTAATTGGAACGTGCGAGGATGGAAGAAAATGATCAGATTAAATTTTGTAATTGTTGATTGTTGTTGATGTTTGGTTCACGCGGGGCTTCGATTATTTAATTTAGTCAGCAATAATGAATGTTAAATTGGTACGAGGCCCATTTTATCAATCAGTAGAAGAACACGACAACTTTCTTCTTTTATCAGTACCATGCGTTAAATTGGTCAATTTAACGCATGGTACTGACAAAAGAAGAAAGTGTTCGTGTTCTTCTACTGATTGATAAAGTGGGCCTCGTACTGATTTGGATATAATGGGACGTCAATAATGCTGCTTGAGATTGATTTTTTTTTTTTTTTTGTCTGGTCATTATTTAAATGCTGCTGCTTCTTAAAAGTTAATCCTGCTGCTACTGTTTTTCAAGATTAAGTCTGGTGGCTGTGGTAGTTAATTCTGGTTGCTCTGATGGTTAATTATGCTCTCATATTGTTAATACTGCTGCAATACTCAGTTAAATCTGCTTGGCTTTCGTGTTAGTACTGCTGGCGACAAGGTTAATACTGGTAGCGTTATCCGATATATTGTTAATACTGGTGGTTTGGTCAGATATCGGGTGACACACCTTGTAGCTACCAGTATTAACCTTGTCGCCCGACTATGGCTTGTTGTGGAGATATTTGGTGCCAAGGTTGCAAAAATCGTGAATCTGTAGTCGGGCGGTCGACCACCTTGTAGCTTGTAATCAGTCTAGGCGGGATTAATCGGTAATTAATCGGATTGGCATTACTGACAAATTTTAGTTATTTTCGGCAAGTTTTGTGTATTTCCGGCAAGATATTTTTTAAAAAACAACTTGTAATAGACTTAAATAGTTACTATAAGTGATTAAAATAAGTTTACACTGAGTTTTGGGTACTTCCGGCAAGATTTATAGGTTTCCGGCAAGTTTGACCACCATTGACCGCCGTTGATCGCCGTTGACCACGGTTGACCTATCTATTTGACCCAGTTACATAAATGGCAAGGTCGGTGGCCTTGTAGCACCTAATCGGCGATTAATCGGCCTTGTAGACCTTTTTTTGCAATACTGTTCGGTGCAATGGCTTTTTAATCAATTATGTGACAAGGTTACCCTTTTTGTTCGTAGAATCGTTGAAGTGAGGCAACGATACAAACAAGGACTCACTACTAGAAAAAGGGCTTTCCTTGACTCGCATTTTATGACTCACACTAAAAGATGACGCGCAAATAGCAGAGTCATAAAATAAGAGTCATAACGAGTAAATTTTTTATCGAAGATGACTCGCTTTAAAAAGCGTCATAACATATGGGTCATAATCAGTTAAAATTTAGCCTGCTAGATGACGCTCGTTTTGCTTCGTCATAAATAGGGGTCATCTCCTTCGTTTTTTTTTTTGCCCAAAAACACTTCCCGCTCTTAACACTAAAACTTCCCTCTCAAACCCCTCTAAAATTATTCAAAACACTCAAAACACTCCCGCCCCCTCTCAAACCCCTCTAAAAGTCTGCACCCACACCCATATAAATACCACATATAATAACCCCTTAGGGTTATTCAACTTCTCTGTTTCTCTCTCTACGCCGACAAACACACCCACCCACATCTCCTTTCTTCTCCGATCACTTATCCGGCGAGAACTCCACCACCGCTGCGCGTCCACCTACACCTCCACCACCATCATTCACCATTTTTCCTTCCCGTCATTTTAAGCTATCAAACGCGCCATTTGACCTACATTAACACCACTTCAATCTAAGATTTATACTCGAATCCGAACACCTTTTTCCTCTTTTCGTGTTTCTTGTTCGAGCCGAGCATCAAGGTGGGTAAACCCACCATTTTTATCAAGTTATCACCACGGGTTTGTCTCAAAAACCCTCGGGTTGCGAGATAAACAAATAAAAACGTGTAAATAAATAATAAAAATGAGTAATAATGTGGTTGGTATCAAGTTTGGTTCATGGTTGTGTATGGGTTTGGTTCAAATAGGTGGTGTCGAGTTTGAAGTTTGGTGATGTTGTGGATTGTTTTGATGGTAAAAGAGGTCGGGCCATAAGGTAAAAATGATTATTATTGTTTTGATAACTTTATAATCTGCTGATTTGTCTTACTCCTCGGTTAATTAATCGAAACAGATATGTATTTACCAATTTTAATTATACTGCAGGATGCTAACGATTTCAGACTGAGGAGGTACTTACTCTACCTCATATTATCTTTTGAGTAGTGCTTATTTCAGTCTAGTTAAGTTAGTTGATTATTAATAAGTCTGATTCACAGATTAATTTGGTCATTATTAGTTTTAAACTTCAAAACAGTTAACTTATAGGGTGTTTGGTTCATGGGTTAAAGTGGGTCATTAGGGGTGTTCACTGTTGCATTACCCTTTCATCAGATTCAATTGGACTTATCTTAACTTGTATAAGCTGTTTCAACATCTCTCTGCTTGTTTTTCATCTTGGACTAATAGTTTTTAATAGACTTGCTGCGAATTGCATAAGTTTGTTTGTAAACAACTTAATATTAACTTTGTTATTCATGATCTTTTGTTTAATTGTAGGGCGTAATCTCGATAGATCAGATGGACCTTCTAGTGGAGAAAGTTAAAATGCTTGCAGGAGAGATTGCTTTCAGTTCAAGTACAATGTTGCTGGTTATGATGACAAAGGTCCCCAACTTTATCAGGTAACTAACTCACTTGGGTATCCAGATTTTCGAATAAGATGATTTTAGGAGATTTTATACAGTAAATATGTACCTCACACGACTCCATGCTGCTGATCATTTCATCATTTAGCTTTACATATCAGTTTTAAAAATGAAATGTTAAGATTTTGCTCTCTTCTTGGATAAGGATCATGTGTTAAGAAACTTTCTAACAAACCTAAGCTTGAAGACAGTAGAGCGACAAAACAAGTTGTTGCACTTTTGAGCGCTCCACTTGAAAAATACAGTGATATCGTCACTTCCTTGACGCTGTCTAATTATCCTCGAGTAATGGATCACCTTGATAATGGGACTAATAAAATAATGGCTATGGTTATCATCCAAAGCATAATGACCAACCAAGCTTGTGTATCTTCTGCTGACAAGGTATTGAACATCTTTACTGTTTTACTCATCATTCCGTTGTTGAGGTGATTGACCAATATTGTGTTACCTTCATGATTGGTTATCTGTTGCAGGTCGAGGTTCTTTTTGAACTAATAAAAGGGCTTATAAAGGACTTGGAAGGAGATTCAGAGGATGGGGCGTTGGCTAACTTGCTCTTCTTCGTGTTGCTAAGGTTACTGGTGGTGCTCCCAACAAGCTCTCCAGTATGCTCTCAAGGCGTAATTTGGTAGCTATGAAGGAGGAGATTTAGGTACTTAAGTGTGTATATCTCTTTCTAGTTTTGAGTTTTAGTTTGTGAACGACTTGGTCAGAAATCTGAAATCTATGTATTCGATAGTTTTATTGTAATGACTTACAAGACAGTTGATGTTGGAGCTTGTTTCTTGGTGTTAATTTTGATATTTGTGTTTTTAATTTTGTATTATCAGGTTTTTAATTGTCATTTAATAGAAAATTAGGAACTGAAAAAAATTAATTTTTTTTTAAAAAAAAATTAGGTTATGACTCGCAAAAAGGAGAGTCATAAAACGTGGGTCATAAGTGCGAGTCATAGAGGGATGACGCACAAATGCGAGTCATGAATATTTATGACGGGTCTTTCCTTGACTCCAATGTGCGCGTCATAAGGTCTCTTCTTGACTCGCATCTGGAGTCAAGGAAAGCCCTTTTTCTAGTAGTGACTACAAGTAGATCGCCGGCTGAGGCAGCAGTCACATAAGAGAGGATGATGCTATTGCACTTAGATGTTTTTCATTGATTATTTGAAGAATTGATTACGAAGAAGGTCGAATATTGCTTATTGGATGTTGTAGTTGAGTTTCACAGGTTTGTGTTCTTATCATATCTCAAAGTGGGTGTTACACTTTGGAGATAACTTGTTCGTGCGTTAATGTTGTGACAAAGACTCGATGAATCTAGCAAAGGTGTGTGATCTACAAACTATGGTGCTTAATGCTCACATTTGCTATCACTTTAAGGAGTTACGTTATTGTGCTCAGTGTCTCGTTTAGTTAAGGATTTATCTAGAGGTTGCGGTCTACTTATACTTTCTGATATAGTATGAGTTTGGAGTCACGTGGATAGTACAAGATATAAGACACAAGTTTAGGAAATTCAACTTCTTCATCAAATTCGTTATACTCAGTTTTCTTCATCAGTAATCAGTTCATAAGGCCTACGGAGTTCATGATTCAAGAGATGGTAAACATATTGGTTTCAGGGGAAGCTTATTGATTAAATGCTTAACCATCTACATGCACCACTTAAGGGGAAGCGTTTTGATTCAAGTTGCATGGAAGACCGCTATTCGATGATTATAAAAAGGGGAAGATGATTGATTGATTTGTCGCTAATCACTTATACAAGTGAGCAGTGTGCGGATTAAATTCTGTCGTCGTTTGCCGTGTGGTTATTTGTCGTTATTCACTTATGCAAGTGAGAAGTGTGTGGATTAAATTATGTCGTCATTTGTATGTGGTGAATTGGAGGCAACTGATTCGATTATTCTGTTACTGATTGATTTGCAGCTTGTTATGTGTGGTGACATGTTAAAGAAGACCTCAAGGAAGCTTTGAAGATTGTTTCATGGAGATAGTTTTGTAATATCAAATAGGGGAAGATTGTTGGGAATTATAATTTGATATTTACAAAACTACATATGCCCAAATGTAAGATCGTGAAAAGATAGGGACTTATTGTAATAAATAGTTTGCTTCTTATGAAAGCTAGGTGATCTTGTAAAACCCTATTTATAAATGGTTCTAGGGCGGCAGTATAACATAGAAATTTAGAACTCTCCAATGAGAGTCGAGTAAAAACGTGTGAGTGTACACGTTCGTTAGTAGTAGTAGTAGGTTTATTATTATTATTCAATAAATATGAACGCGTTCGTTACAATAAAAACCTTGTTAAACATTATTGATCGTTGTTTGTTATCCGCTGTGCATATCAATGATGTTTGTAAAACATATCCTAGATGGGGCTAAACGATTCTCAACAGTTGATATGAAGCCCCTACTACTTACTTTGTTTGATTCAAAAAGTGAACGGCCCCCAACAAGTCGTATAGGGTGGGGTGCTTATGATAAGCTGCCTTGGATATGAGGAATTCTAAAAAAAACAAAAAAGGAAAAGTCCGTTATTTTAGGAAGATCTTTATACCAATAGATAGGAATGATTGTTCGTTATAGGGGATAGAATCCATCTGCTCTTTCTCTCTCCATTTTCTTCCCATCTCCTCGTTCCGCCCGCTGGCCTATTGGGATAGCAGCCTTCGGGCTTTTCCTGCCATTTCTAACAAAGAATTCTGGATCGGCCCGAGAAAGCGCTGGCAACAACAGAAAGGAAGAGGTACATGTAGCTGATGCACCCGCCCCCTCCCCCTAGTCAATGGGGTAGCAGGTTCGGCATCTACTGCAAAAGAGAGAATCCACTTCAGATAATCACGCCTCTGCTAGGCAGCGTGTGGAATGGCCGAAAGTGGACCTTATTGGATATATAATCGAAGTCAAGAGTAGAGTTACGGGAACAACCGTATGATGGAAAACGACTTTAACGTTCGGTTTAGAGAGCACTTTTTTCGTTGAGAATTCCTCGTTCCATCTTGATAGACCAGCGGCGAATTCTAAACTTGTGGGGCCCTATCTATTCCATCTCTCGAGCCCCGAAGAAAACCCCCTCCCATTCGGATTCTATATCTCTTTTGACTCTATATATGTGGGCACCTGATATCTATGAGGGTTCACCCACCCCGGTTACAACATTCCTTTCTATTGCGCCTAAAATCTCTATTTCTACTAATATTTCACGTCTTTCTATTTATGGTTCGTATGGAGCTACATTGCAACAAATCTTCTTTTTCTGCAGCATTGCTTCTATGATCTTAGGAGCGCTGGCCACCATGGACCAAACGAAAGTCAAAAGACTTCTAGCTCATAGTTCAATTGGACATATAGGTTATATTCGTACTGGTTTCTCATGTGGAATCATAGAAGGAATTCAATCAGTACTAATTGGTATCTTTATTTATGCATCAATGACGATAGATGCATTTGCCATAGTTTCAGCATTACGGCAAAGCCGTGTCAAATATATAGAGGATTTGGGCGCTCTAGCCAAAATGAATCCTATTTCGGCTATTACCTTCTCCATTACTATGTTCTCATATGCAGGAATACCCCCGTTAGCCGGCTTTTGTAGCAAATTCTATTTGTTCTTCCCCGCTTTGGGTTGTGGGGCTTACTTCCTAGCCCCAGTGGGAGTAGTGACTAGCGTTATAGGTCGTTGGGCGGCCGGAAGGTTGCCACGAGTAAGTCAGTTTTGGGGGACCGAAGGCAGTTCTCCGTGGACCGGACACGTAGCTTACCGAATCAGTTGCGACACGGATGGGAATGCATGCTACGAAAGATAGGGTCGAGTCTGATACATCAACCGTCTACTCAATATCCTTGTACGAGTCCACAATCACTACACGAGATGAACCTTGGTTTGGTGAATTGAAGTTGGCCTTAGGTGTAATAGGACTCCCAGTTACTGTACGCGATCGTATACTGAGGTGCTCCCCGCCGGTTGTTGGAACGACGCGAGCCGGGCCGGGTCTCGATTCAGAAAGATGAAGGGCCCAAAAGTCTAAATAGGGAGTTATAAATTCCCCATCTCATTGGGGGCGGAAAACGAATCGACATCTCGATGTGATACAGCCTTTTCTATTTTAGTTGGGAAAGAACGGCGAAGTCCATCCGAACCGTCCAATGAAGAATAAGAGGAGAGCAAAGCGCCAATGGCGCGCGAAGCGCATGCGGAACGGGCACGGAGAAAAGGAAGGAAGTTTGGAGGAGAAGCAGCCGAGCTCATTCCCTTCGCTTCCTGGGCCCAAAGCAGTGCAGTCTTTCCTGGCCAAATCAAGGATTTGGGGCTTCTTTGCTACGCTACTTCACTATAAAAATCCTTTTTTTTTAGTCATATATATAAATAGAAAGATAGATCCATCTATCCTATCCGATTTCTATTTTGATATCGAAAAAAGAATCTATTTCATTCAACGTTTGATTCAAAGAACTGTGCTTAGCCCTCTGTAACACCCCGAACCGACAAGGGTAGAGATGTCACAACAATGGTGACATATCAGAAACATACACAAGCATACATCTTCAATAATACAAAAGAATACAAGGGTTACAAAGAAATTTCAAGGAAATACAAAATTACAAAGGAATAAATACTAAGTCTGAAAATATAAATTCTTCTAGTCATCTATATCAAATGGCTATCACAGTGTAGTCTTCTAAGTCCAATGGTACTCTCCACTCATACCCAGCTTCCTACTAAAAACCTGCCGCAGGAAAAGAAATGCGGCTGAGCTACGAGAGCTCAGTGAACAGATATAACGGTAACAAAGCAGTAATAAAGAATAGTACAGAGTGTCAGAAATATATGTCATGCAGATATAATCAGAATCAAAGGATAAATAAAGGAGTAAGGATAAAGGATAGGGAATAATAAGTAGGTAAAGGTAAAAGGAAATAGTGCAAGGTATAATAATGGTCAAAGGTAAGTAATGTATATGGTAAAGGTAAACAGTAATCCACCACGAGCCCAGAAACAGAGATATAATATATATAACCATGCCATCATCATCAATCAGAGGGGTGTCCTCTCAGTAACCAGATAATATGAGGGGTGTCCTCATGTATCAAATGGAGTAGCTAGCTCCCAGAGGTTGTGAAAGACGTGTATCGCACACACCATCAATCACCAGAGATATAACAGATAATATAAATAGATAACAGAAATCAGATCAGGTCTAGGATGCATCCATACGCCCCAGTAGGCCACAGGGTCTTCCTCTACGTAACAAGTATAAATCAGGTCAGGGACGGGACAGGTCATCACTCTCCTGCCCTAAAGTCATGCCACTGGTGCATCAATGACATGGACATGAAACCCTCATGCCTAGTGGGTGGCTCGTAGTCTCAAACTGTGGGGCAAAGGTCAAGTATCATGTCATAATCAGATGGTATATCAAAAGGTTCAGATTATAAGGTCCATGTCAGATTTTATAGAAGTGTATACTAGAGGTTCAGAAATCAGATTGGTTACATCAGAGTTTATCAAAATCAGAGTTTAATAAATAAATGCCCAAGTCCAGGTTCAGAAACAGTATATCAGGTCAAGGTTCAAATCAGGGTTCAGAAATTAAAGTTCACAATCAAAAGGTTTACAGGTTCATAGAAAAGATTTAATTCAATAGTTTCATATTAAACTTGTATTTAAAATAATCATTCAGTGACTTTCACAAAATGATGATTAGTAAAACCTTTTTATCGAGAAAGTTCTTAAAAAGGAATTTTCATAAAACCGTTAGTACAATTTCATTTAGAAGAGGTATGACCTCGTTTTAAGATAGTTTTTCTCAAAACATTTTCAGATATAATTAAGAAAGGTTTTCCCATTTCAGTTTCAATATCAAAAGGTCCATATCAGAAGTTCATATCAGAGGGTTCAATATCAGAAGGTCCATTATCAGAAGGTTCAATATCAGAAGGTTCAGTATCAGAAAGTTCAATATCAGAAGGTTCAATATCAGAAGATTCAATATCAGAAGGTTCAATATCAGAAGATTATAACAAAGGGGATCATAGCAATGGCATAAATACTGAAACCGACAGACCAAAAAAATAAAAGAGATCATGAGAAACCTGTGAGAAGGTTCAGAATATATGTACCTTATACCGCAAGTACACAACAGAACAATAAGGGTCGGAAGCAAACTCCATCTTCAGCGGATCTACATGAATTCATGATTGTCTTATTAATAGTTTGTTTAATTCGGATTACTTATTTTAGTCGGCTTTCCATTTTTAGCAACTTTTCCTTTTTAGGTAACTTTCCAGAAATAGCAACTTTCCTTATTTAGCAGGTTTCCAGAATTAACAGATTTCTATCTTTAACCTGATACTATTATTACATAGTAGGTTAAGTCCTTATTTACAGATTATTATAGGATTAAGGTATATTTTATCAAGTTGCAAAACTTTAGGGTTAATTATGACAGATTCTCATATTTTAGGGTTTTAAATGCAAATATTCTAAATTCAAAGGTCTAACATGAAAATACTTTAAGTTACTGATTTAAATACTCATTTTATTCAAAATGACATCCTAATCCCTTTAGTTTCACAGATTACAGTTTATACCCCTCTAGTTTCAATATTTACAAAACAAACCCTAGATTTACATAATTCATGATTTAATCCCTGTTATATCCATATTTACCAAACAAGCATATTATTTTACAAATTACAGAATGTAACCTCAGAATTAAGTATAGTACGAATCAGACCCTCAGAATTCAGAAATTACACATTTGGTCCCTTAACTTTACAAAACTTATAATTCAAATCATAATTTAATAACAATTACATATTAAGCCCATAAATACTCAAATTTACACATTACACCTTTAATATTAGTATTTACACAAGACACCTTCAAGTTTCCAGAATTTACACTTTTAGTCCCTCTATTTTAATTTATTTCAATTCGACACCATAATTACCAATTAAATCCTTTTCTCGCCAAATTTACACATAGGACCCCCATGTTATAATTTTTATACATTATCCCAGATCTATATAACATTACAAAAATATCCCACAAGTTTCAAGAATTACAAAACACCCCCTTTAGGTTTTAATTATCAATCGGTATACATTTTATATTCACAAAACTCTACCCTAATTACCCCAATAATTATACAGTCATTATATCATCATAGTACAACATTTATTTCTATATTTCATCATTTAAAACCCTAGTTCAATCGGTTTTAAGGTTTTCCATATTTCTCCTCATTTTCTCGTAAAATTAGATAAACCCAATTAATTCAAAAACTACGATTTAAGCACTAACAATTCGAAAGGCCATTTTTATGCTATTATATGATACATATAGGACTCATGAAAAATATATACACGACTCAGAAAAATCGCAAGCATTATATATGATCCGATTACGTTTTTAGGGTTTTATAGCTCGTAATTTATCATATGATCAGAATGGCGTGCATGCTTTGATTCTACTATTTTATATACGTTATATGTGATGAGAAAAGTGTTAGAAAAATACCAGAAAGGTTATAGAATGAAAGAACCAAGCAGTGTGATTTTATGATTCTCGGTTCACTATTTTCGACCCCAAAATTCACCACGATCAAACGAGCGATCCCAGAACTTTGTAGCTATTTTTCCCACCTTCTTAGCACTTGGAAGATCACCAAAAAAAATGCCTCTTCACCTCAGAAAAATTAGATTGAGTGTGTGTTGATTTTTGTGTGTATCGGTTTAGTTTTTAGGGTTTTAATGAGAAAGTAAAATCATGGGTTGGTTATGTTTGGGAATGCCGAGCTATGGGGGGGGGGGGGAATGGCCTAAAGAACCGGATATAGACTTGACAAAAATCAATTTTCCATTTGTAAGTGATTGTCTTAATTAATTTGTGGTTTAAATGTTTTTAAATAACTGTTGATACAAAAGTTGGGCGTTCCTTGATTCCGTACCAATCAGATCTTAATGCTTGAGACCTGCGCACTAAGAAAACAAAAAGACACCGTTAGGCTTATCGTGGGATTGTCTCCCACGATTATCCTCCGGCGTGAGAGTAAGTAATCGGTTTTAGGGTTTGTAAAAGAGTTAGGGTTTTGTCAATCGTACCTTTGTAAGGGCTGAGGTGCCCTCTATATATGGACACGAAATCCTTATTGGTTTCGTGTTCCCCAATCTTCGGTCTATCCCGCGTAGGGCGGTTTATTGATGTATATCCCATAAATAGAAGATATACTATCAAAACCATAAATAACATTGGGCTTGGGCCATCGTGAGCCCAAACCGCTGTCGTGATAGCCCATTCATGATGGGCTTGAGTCCATTCGTGATGGACTTGAGTATGGGTCGGGTTCGTGACCCGAATACGGACTATACGTCATCATGTCCCCCCAGTCTAGTGTGCGCAATGCGAAATTGCGGATGCTAGACTAACCATTGGAACTAAAATATTCCCTGATGCGTAGCGGGGAAATTTCAAGTATTTCCCGCCAAAATTAGCAAGTTAATCTAGTCCAAGTATCTTCTTCGTAAATCGTGAAGAGTGGGTGAAAAAGTGCTTTACCTTTTTGCCTCCTAGCCACACAATTAGAGCAAGTGGGGTATATGTGTCGTTCATCCAAGAGTATGTATAACCCTATAAAAGGGTCAGCCGTCTTTTGACTGTGGTTACCACAGTAAAACAAATCACCATTTTCCGCCATTTTTTAAACCTTCAAGAAAGCGATCAAAAAATTAGCAGAAGCGAAGGTAATAGCGCGTGCGCTTTTAAGGGTTATTGAAAGGTAATCATGGTTCTTCAATTATCTGATATTAGTTCCGATATATCTGAGGATGAACTTCGTCAGTTCACCTCAGACTATTATATCCCTCTCGCATTGCATCCGGTAGTTCCGGCCGCAAATGCGTCGATAGCGGGTTTCCCGCAAAGGAAGGTGGGGGTTTATACGCGCTTCTTCGAATTTGCGAACCAGCGTGCACCCATCTCGCTCTTTTTGGGCGATGTTCTCAATCACTATCGCCTTCATATTTCCCAGCTGCACTGTATAGGTGCAGCAAAGATAACCAATTTTGAGGTAAATTGTCGCCTGTTGGCGATTGAACCCACAGTCCATCTATTCCGCGCGTTTTACCACACGTCGTGGTCAAACGGGTGGGTATCTTTTGCTAAGCGTGCAGGATCTCTGCAGTGTTATACAAAGAAATTAGACGCACTAAGGGTATGGAGGGAAAATTTTTTCTGGATTGATAGTGCATTTTTTCCCTGGGTATTTGAGTTCTATACTCAAGAATCGTTACCGAGAGATGAGCGCCCAGACCCCGGATTGTATAATGTGGCGGATGCGGATACGATAAACACCAATCGCATACCCATTGAACCGTATCCAGAAGAGTTTCTGGTGCACATGGGCATCAGTCGCAACTACTTTGGTAGTCCGGAAGAGGTGCCAACATTTTTGGATGAAAATAGCCGGGGTGGGTGCTTGTCTCTTCCTTCCTCTTCACTTAGTAGTTGTAAGCGTTCTTCCCTTTGTAAATTATCTAACTCATTTTGTATTTGTTTGTTGCTTGTTGCGCAGAAATGGACCTATTCAGCGTTGTTCGCTTGGAGAAGCCAAAGCAGGTGACTGTAGGGGTGCGCCCTTTGAGGGATGGTGAAGAGCCAATTCTACAGGCAACCTCAGGGCGCACGATGGTGATTGCGCAGGAGGAGCCAGAGGAGACAGGTGAGACAGGGGAGATCCCCCCAGGTGTCACTATGGCTACCCCTCTGCGTAGCTTTCCCGCTTCTGGGTCGCAGATCCCCGTGGAGGTATTACATATAGACTCGTCGGGGAGTGCCATGGATGAATCTGAGGAAGAGGAGGAGGAGGGCCAAAGGTTAAAGCGCAAGAGATCATCTGGTGATGATGGCGCAAGTACATCAAGCAAGCGCCCTGCGATTTCTGTCCGGCAATCATCTGAGGAGGGCGCATCGCAGAAGGATGCTTCTGGAACTCCTCCCTTCAAGTAAGCAATGAAACTTCTATCTTTAGACTTTTATTCTGTGTTGATATTGCTGCCATTTTTTGACTTTTTGTTCCTTGCGCGCAGTTTGGATGCTGTTATTGATGAGGATGCGCAAGTTGGAAATTCTCCACCAAAGACTGGTTCTGCGTATGCTGGTGAGTTCATGTCTGAGAGTCCAGTGGGTGAGGAGAAATCTTGTGAAGATGCGCCAACAGGTCGTCTTATAGAGGAGTTGGCTTCATTGGTTGAGCGGCTACAGACTCGACATAGTGGTAAGGGCAGCCAGATTGCGCAGAAGGGCAGAGAGATTGACATTCTGAGGGCGCAATTGGCTGATGCGCAGGCTGAGCTGAGGGCTTCTGGTGTGTACGCCCAGAAAGTTGCTGATGAGAAGATGTTGCTCATGGCTGAACTGACTCAAGAGCGCAATGGAGCAAGGGAATACAAGGCCTCCTGCCTTTGGGCCTTGAGATATATGGAGCTAAACAAGGGGAAACTCATCTCAAACATGGATGGTTTCCGCAAGACTGTGGAGAGTTTGCTGGAGAATCAAGAGCGCAAGCTGCGTAAGCTCAGCATCGAATATGATGAGGAGCTATACCCTCATTTGGTGTCTACCATTATTGAGCGCAGATGGCTCATTAGCCGTGGGTTACGCCTCGCTGCCATGGGTACTTTGGAGTCCCAAGAGGTGCGAGAGGTTTTTAGGGAGGTGGTGGAGTGCGCGCTTGCACGTGGCAAGGCGCAAGCTGTAGAGGAGCTCGCTGAGAGCGGACTGCTGAAGGTGCCTGTCGCACAAGTGCCTAATTACAATGCCAATGCTTTTGATGAACTTATTGCGGCTATGGAGAAGATGAAACTGCTGGATCTTCCTCATATTGCTCAACTTGAGCGCGACCAGGATTACCCCATAAGTGTTATCATGGAGGGGTTGACCTTGGCCAAGCATTCGGCAGAGGACGCAGAAGAAGAGCCTGACTATTTCCTCAAGCCAGACGTGTCACAGCTGCAGGTACCCATCTTTGTCCACCCTCGCAACGTCCAGGATCCATTTTCCCTTGAGAAGGAGATCCCTTTGAAGCAATCCTTAGAGGCTCATGCTATTAGGTTGGCGAAGAAACAGGGTGTGAAGGGGAAGGCCATCCTCTGCGGTGTTGGTGCTGCGCATCTCCCAAGGTCTGATGGGGTACCTGTTAGCGCACCGACAGTGTCGCCCCAAGGTGGTGTTAGCAGATCTAGGCTCAGGCGTACCCGTAGCCTTTAGATTTTTTGTCTTGGTTACTTTTTGTAGTAGATTAACATTTTTGTTGCCCATGTGCATGTTAAGTCTATACTTTGTATGAATTCGTAATCCATAATAAAGTCTTGGTTTTGAGATATACGATTGTATGCATATTGTACCAAATTTGATTATGGTTATAATGTTTGTGCTTAGTTTATTTTGTCTTTGCGTAAAAGATGTCTAAGAATCCAACCGTTTATATTAACACAATTAAAGAATTTATAATCACTTGTATCATAATCGTGTATGAGATTCGTGACATAAGCGTGTATAAATTTATGACATAGTCGTGTATGGCATGATCGTGTATAACATAATTGTGTATGAAATTTACAAGTTATTGTGTATCCATCGTGGGGTGCACAAGTGTATGGGTTGCAGCGTGCTACTAATACCATACTAAGGGGTTAATTGTCTTAACTCCTAATTTGTTAAACGCGCACAGTGTGCATTGATGTGTATCCGTCGTGGGGTGCACATGGAACTTACTCCAACGTCTTGAGAATAAGGTGTTTAACAAGGATGCGTGATCCGGTGTTGATGGGTTTGCAACCCTCTTACTCAACGAGTCATTTATTAGGTTTACTCATCCTTTTACCATCGTGGGTTTTTATTTGGTGCATGCACGCCATGTAGGCAAATGATAATATAACAAACAATATTGAGACATAAATTATATGTAAGCAATAAAGTAAAGTGTGTCACGGAGTTAGCTAGAAACCGCAACATTTTATTAATACTTGCAAGTTTTTGTAAAAAGATAAAAAACATTTGTCTAAATGAAACAAAAAATGTAAATACACGGATATTTATTTGGCACTTACTAAAGTGCGTAGGTGTCCATGCATTGGGTCGTAACCTTTCCTAAAGATAGCATCTCTTGAGATTGCAGATATTCCATGTGCGTTGTAGCTCACGGCCTTCCATGTCACGCAGCTTGTACGCGCCTTGTCCTAGTGCTTCAATGACCTCATAGGGTCCTTCCGACTTTGGTCCAAGTTTACCTGTGTCTTCTGCGTGGCTTGCATCATTAGCGCGGTACACAAAGTTGCCAGGTCTGAATGAGGTGCTTCGAACTTTAGCATCGTAGTATCCCTTCATCTTTGACTTGGTTTTTGCCTCTCGTATGGCTGCGCGCTCGCGCCTTTCCTCCAGCAGGTCCAAATCTATCCGTCGTTCGTCGTCATTGGTCGCGACATTAACTTTCGCGGTGCGGATAGTTGGCATCCCAATTTCAGCTGGTATAACAACTTCTGTCCCGTAGACAAGGGAAAAAGGAGTGTCTCCATTGCTAACCTTGATTGTCGTGCGGTGCGCCCAGAAGACATGCGATAATTCGTCCACCCATCTTTCTTTGTGTTTGTCCAGGCGCGCTTTAATTCCTTCGCCTAGACTGCGATTTGCGCGCTTAACTAAACCATTGGTTTGTGAGTGTTTAACTGATGCAAAATGTTGTGTGATATTTAGCTCCGCGCACTAGTCTTTGAACGGGTTATCACGGAATTGTTTTCCGTTGTCCGAAACGATTTCCCCAGGTAATCCAAAGCGGCATACAATATTTTCCCAAACAAATCGTTTTACTTGGTTACCTGTGATTGTCGCAACTGCTTTTGCCTCAATCCACTTAGTAAAGTAATCTATTGCCACAATAAGGAATTTCAGTCCTCCTGCTGCGACAGGGAAGGGACCCGCAATGTCAATGCCCCATTTATAGAATGGCCATGGAGAAGTAATAGGCGTTAGCTCTTGTTGTGGTCTGCGCGGGATGGGTCTATGAACTTGGCAGTCATTGCATTTCCTTATCACATCGCGCGCATCACGGTGCATAGTAGGCCAGTAGTATCCTGAGCGCAATGCGCGTGCTACGACGGACCGTGGTCCTGAATGCATACTCCATGAACCAGCGTGGATCTCTCGAAGTACGTAATCTGCCTGAAGAGGTCCAACACACCGAAGCCATGGTTGTAGGAATGAGCGCCGATATAGGATACCATCTCTAAGTTCGAACCTCTGCGCCGTGCGCCGTATCCGTCGAACGTCTTTTTGCTCCTCGGGCAATTTTCCCTTGTTTATAAAATCGATGATAGGGGTCATCCATGTAGGATCCTGTTCTTCTATCACCGTAGATATCTCCATCTCCGAGATGGACTTGTTCTTTAGAATCTCCACCAATACTTGTTTTGACAGGTGCGCAAAGCTTGTAGATGCAATCTTGCTCAGTGCATCTGCTTTTTTGTTTTCCCCTCTAGGAACTTGTTTGATGGTAAACCTATCAAAACTTTGAATTAGTGACTTTGTCTTTTCAAGGTATTGAACCATGTTGTCCTCTTTAGCCACATATTCTCCCAACACATGGTTGGCTACTAATCGAGAATCCACGTTTGCTTCTAGGTTGCGTACACCCATTCGAGTTGCAATGCGCAATCCAGCGATTAGGGCCTCATATTCTGCCTCGTTGTTTGTGGCTGTGAATTCAAAACGCAGTGCGTAAGTGAACTCCATTCCTTCTGGATTAGTGAGTATAAGGCCAGCGCCCGACCCATCTACGCATGAAGATCCATCCGTGAATAAGATCCATGGCTCTTGTAGTTCTACCTTGTTTGGTGGAGGTGCGGCATCGGTGTCTGGCTTTTCGATGATGAAATCCGCTAGTATTTGCCCCTTGACCGCAGTGCGTGGCCTATAGGAAATGTTATATTCGCCTAGCAGCATACTCCATTTTTGTAATCGCCCCGATGCGTCAGGTTTAGAGATAACTTGTTTGATTGGTTGGTCTGTGATTACCGCTATTGGATGCGCTTGAAAGTATCTGCGCAATCTTTTGGCAGCGAACACTAATGCTAAGACCAACTTTTCCATTGGGCTGTAGTTAATCTCTGTCTTCTTAAGCGCTTTGCTTACGAAGTATACCGGTGTTTGTATAGAGTTCCTCTCTGTCAGTAGTACTGCGCTGACTGCTCTATGAGTCGCAGATAAGTAAACGATTAATTCCTCCCCTGGTCGGGGTGCGACAAGCTTAGGAAGCGCTGCTATATGTTGCTTAAGCTGTGTGAAAGCCTCTTCCGCTTCCGCAGTCCAACGAAAGTCTCCCTTTTTTGTACACTTCTTGAGTGTTTTAAAAAGTGGGAGTGACTTATCCGCTGATTTGGACAGGAATCTGTTCAAACCGGCTAGTTTCCCGTTTAGAGACTGAACCTCTTTCAGCGTGCGTGGTGAAGGAAGTTGGATGACAGCCTCTGTTTTTTCTGGACATGGCTTAATGCCATCTGGTTCAATCAGATATCCCAAGAACATGCCTTCTGTAGCACCGAAAGTGCACTTCTTGGGATTTAGCTTCATGTTGATCGCCCGTAGTGTTCTAAATGTTTCTTCTATATCGCGCACCACTTCGTCTTCAGTATGGATTTTTATGACAAGATCATCCACATAAACTTCTAAGTTGCGGCCCACTTGCTTTTCAAATGCATTATCTACCAATCGCTGGTAGGTGGCGCCCGCATTCTTCAGGCCAAAAGGCATCTTTGTGTAACAATAGACACCTTGGCTTGTGTGGAAAGCTATTTTTTCCTCGTCTTCCTTGGCCATTTGGATTTAGTGGTGCCCTTTGTATGCGTCTAAGAAACATTTAAAGGGATATCCACACAGAGATTCTACCTTCCAGTCTATCTCTGGTAGCGGATAGCAGTCCTGTGGACATGCTTTGTTGAGATCAGTGAAATCCACACACATCCGCCAACTGCCATCACCCTTCTTGACCATGACTGGATTAGAGAGCCAGTCATGGTAATAGACTTCACGCATGATGCCTGCGTCCACAAGTTTGTGTACTTCCTCCGGAATGGCTTTTGCGCGCTTTGGAGCTTGGCCGCGCTTTTTCTGCCGCACTGGGGAATATCCTTGTCGGATTTTTAGCTTGTGTTCTGCGATCGAGCGTGGCACACCAGTCATGTGCTTTGGTTCCCAGGCAAAGATATCCAGATTCCTCTGTAAGAGTGCGCACACAGCTGCTCTGTCTTTGTCAGACAGCGATCCTCCGATTGATACTTCTTGCTCTGGGTAATCAAGGTGAATTGCGACCTTCAAATTTGGAACTTTAGCTGCGCTCTGTTTTGGGACATGCGTCGTCTCACATGTAATCATGTTACATTCTTCTGGTGGCGCGACGTTGTTGTAAATGGTGACGATGCCGCCTTCTACTAGGAATTTGAGCATCCCATGCGCTGTGGATGGTACCGCGCGCAACGCCGAGATTCCTGACCTTCCAATAATGCCATTGTATGGCGAAGGAGATTTGATCACCATAAAGTTCATCCAGGCTGTCGTGGAGTGTTCCTTATTACCGACAACGACTAGTAGGCGCAGTTGCCCCATAGGCCATATCTTTTCTCCTGTAAAGCCAGTAAGTGCAGTCGTGACTGGACTTAACTGTCTTTGTATCTCAGGGCGCAGTCTCTTGAAACAATGTTCATACATTATATCCGCTGATGCGCCCCCATCGACATACATGCGGTGGATGTCGTGACCCCCCGCATTTATTTCAATGGTAAGTGGTTCTGCCACTGCGTTGTCCGCAGTCAAGGTGGGAAAGGAGATTTCGCTTCCATGAGAGAATTTCTGGCTCACCTTTTGCCTAGTCTTTCGCTGCCATGATTGTATCATGTAGATAGTATCAGCTTTTTCCTTAGGCGCTTCTTTCTTGCCTCCGGTTCTCTGCTTGTCTTTCCCCTCCTTAATATTTTTAACGAGGTGGTCCAATCTGCCTTCTTTCACTAGTTTCTCGATTAGTTGGCGTAACTAGACACACTCATTAGTGGTATGGCCCTTCTGTGCGTGATACTCGCAGTATCCGTTCCCTACGCGCCGATCCTCAGGGGTGCGCATAGGTGGGGGTCTTGGAAAGTTCGCACCTTCCGTCGCGAATATCTCCTTTGGAGTTTTTATTAATGGGGTGTACTTGTCGTTTCCCCTTCCGCCCCCTTGGGTGCGATAACTTTTGTTACGATTGCCACTCTGGTCATTGGATTGTCTCCTTGACTCTTCTTGTGACCTATGGTTCGAGTAGCCTTTCTTGCTATCCGCAACGGCTGCTTCTCCTTGGACGAAGGACCTCGTGCGCTTCATGAGTTCGTCAAAGGTTAGGGGAACCCTATCGTTTAACTTTTTTATCAAATCTGGGTTATTGATTGCATTCATAAAACCCGATATTTTTAGTATCTCTGGGCACGCCTTGACTTGCATGCATTCGTCCTTAAAGCGCTCCATGAAAGTGCTTGTGGATTCCCCTTGTCGCTGTTTAACCCTAGCGAGTTCGACAGGGTTTTTGGCGCACTTCTTCCTTTGAGTAAAGTTTAAACGAAACGCCTTTCGCAACTCTTCAAACCCACCGATGCTTCTGCGTGGAAGCTTACTAAACCAGTTGCGCGCATTCCCTACGAACGTAGAGTTGAACATATGGCACCACACAGGTTGTGGCCAATTTTCGATAGTGGCTGCTGATTCGAAAATTTTTAGGTGATCATCAGGATCACCTGTCCCATCATATGTTTTGACGTTAGCAGGCATGCGCCTTTTCTTATTTTCCGAAAAATCGCTGATGCGCCTAGTAAACGCATCAACTTTTTGGCGACGCCAGGGAATAGACATGTCTTCGTCTTCCTGGTCGCGGTATTTTCCTCTTGATTTCCAGTGTCCAGTTTCTTTGTCCTCGTTGTCCGAGGAATCACTTGAGGATGAGCGTACTCTTTTGCGACGCTTGCGTCGACTATCGTCGGAATCTGAGCTTGCTCCTCTGCGGCGCTTGCACCGACTATCTCCGGAATCAGAGCTTGAAGGGCTTTCACTTGGGGAGCACCGTCGCCCAAGCCTATCCTGAACTCTGCGACTGCCAAGCCTAGCGTGGACATTGGCGCGCCGTTCCCCATCTTCATGCTCCTCCAGATGCTGAAAGTCGGCTGCTTCATCATCCACAACCTTCCTTCCAATCCTGGTGAACACTGGGTGTTTGCGGCTATCCCTCTCGCGTCTTTCCTTTCGGTAGCGCGGTGGGGATGCCTCATACTCAGGGTCGAAGTTGAGCCTGGCGTGCAGACTTTGGCTTGACCTCTTTTTCGCCTCCTCTCGCATGAGCGCAGCCAAGGCTTCGTAGTTTTGAGATACGAAATCACTTGGCGCTAGTTCGGGCGTGACTCCTTCTAGTGCGAGGGAGTCTGTTTCCAAAACAAGATCCTTGTTTCGGATTGGCGCATTCGGTGGCTCAGTGAAGTTTACTTCTGGCATGGTGAGAGGAGTGCGCTGTATGTCTACCGCGCTAGTACTTGTTGTAGTAGCATTGGTAGTCATAGTGAGCGGTTCTACTGGAGTAAAGAGTAGATCTGAGTACGACCCTAAGCTTCTAGGCGCACTGGTTGTTCCAGAGGTCTGCTTGGAGGCCGCATCAGTTTGCTGTTTCTTCCCTAGTAGATCGTCATGCGTTTTCTTCGCATGCGGAGTCCGCTGATTTCCGTGCTTCGTCATTCTAGTTCTTAGCAAAGCTCTTAGTGTAGGGTCCCACGGATGGCGCCACTTGTTGATACAAAAGTTGGGCATTCCTTGATTCCGTACCAATCAGATCTTAATGCTTGAGACCTGCGCACTAAGAAAACAAAAAGACACCGTTAGGCTTATCGTGGGATTGTCTCCCACGATTATCCTCCGGCGTGAGAGTAAGTAATCGGTTTTAGGGTTTGTAGAAGAGTTAGGGTTTTGTCAATCGTACCTTTGTGAGGGCTGAGGTGCCCTCTATATATGGACACGAAATCCTTATTGGTTTCGTGTTCCCCAATCTTCGGTCTATCCCGCGTAGGGCGGTTTATTGATGTATATCCCATAAATAGAAGATATACTATCAAAACCATAAATAACATTGGGCTTGGGCCATCGTGAGCCCAAACCGCTGTCGTGATAGCCCATTCATGATGGGCTTGAGTCCATTCGTGATGGACTTGAGTATGGGTCGGGTTCGTGACCCGAATACGGACTATACGTCATAAATAACAAAATTATATCTTATGTATTTTAATTATAAAATTCAGCCCATGTGTATTTTGGGTGTAATTATACATTTTTGTACATTGTAAAAATGTTAGAAGCTTGCCTCAAAATTATCTCACTTGATTTGTAGTTCATTTCCAGAGATTCGGGATTACTTTGGTACTTTAAATAAGCTTTACTTAAATTTTAAATTTTCATGGGCAATTTGGTCATTTTACATGTTTCGGATTTTAGGGTTTTACAACTCTTCCCCTCTAAAAAAAATATTTCTTCCTCGAAAATTGAAGTCGCCAAGTAAAGCGAAATCGTAGCAAATCGCAACAGATCATCATAATATTCTCATGCCCGAGGAGGTTCTTCCAAAAGATCTTCAGACCAAAAGTTTCTCATGACTCAGATCAAAACGAGATGGTTTCAGATTTCTCAGAAGGAGACAAAATAAGTTGATCTTGATCAAAAGGTCATGCAACAGAATGGAGGATATGCGAATCTTCTAGAAAGCTCATATGGAATACGAACAAGATTTCAAATCAAATTGACTGTACCATCAGTAGAGAGTTCTACAAGGAGTTCAAGATATATAACTGTGGTCATCGGAATGCAAAACGAGAGTCAAAACTCATCAAGATATCTAATGAACAGAAACAGAGTATACGCATAGGTACAATGAACCTAATGTCTCACTAATCACAGATAATCCAACGGAGATCAGATTCTAAACTTCTTAGGTACTCCCCCAAGACATCCTATGGCCACAATGAGTGCACGTTATATGGTGTAAGTATTATCACGTTGATCAGGCGTCATAATACTAGCACCACATAAATATGCCTTCATGATGATCATACTTTATCTTGAGTCGTGAGTATAACAACCTATCTTAATCCACCTAGTACTTCTACAGTCTCAGAGTCAACCAGATCAAAGTCATAGTCAAGAGAGAAATAAGACTATTCGCAAGAGTATCGGAATTTCCAGATTGCCTAACAGAGTAAGGCATGCCGTCACAAGCATTAGATTTTCCACAATTCGCCAAAATTCCTCACAACAAAGCCATTATCGAACATACGGAAAAATAAATACAGAACTGAAATGCTTCTAAGAAACTTAATCATCAGAGGATCTTATCACGACATAACGAAACTTAAGGAAGTCAACGGAAATGAAAACTAATCGTCAATAACTTCGGTCTTCACAGAATCAATTCTTCCAAGCATAAAAGGTCTATTTCAGAAATCCGTTCATTCAAAACATCAAATCTCTTCAAGTCTGGTTAATATGTCTTCGTTCTCCATCAATCTGGATGTGAAGCAAAATCGTCTGGTTCATCATGCCTCCTGCAGTTCTTCTTGGAATGTGATGGAGTAATGTGAATTTCTGGCACGATCTTTAAGTTTCTTCATCATCCAGTCTGCTTCCGCTCTCAATTCATCTTAGTACAACCAAGATGAATAGGGAAGTGAGACTGTACATCTTCATCAGCTCCAGGTTCGCCGTCTTTCTTCTGTATCTCCAACACTTCTATCTTTTAAGGAATGTCTTCACTCTTCAGGGTAGTCACCGCTATTGTCAACTCTAGGTCAGGTAGTGAAGTAATACTTCTGATGCGTTTCTAGTTGTCTTGATGCATACGCAAAACCTTTTGTGTTGCAAGGGAGTATAACCGAGTCTCTTTCTGAAATGTCCCAAAATTTGTTCCGTCTGAAGGTATGGAAGCAATTTCTATTTCAGCTTTTCAAAACTCCGTTTTCAATCAAACTAAACTGTTTCTCTCCGGTCACGAAATTTATCAAGGGTAACGCAAGTTGTAAACGTCTTTCAGAATTCTGATGCAAGGTTCAAAAGATTTCAGTTTACCATTTTGTTATCGGTCTTGACCATTTGGTGATAGTTTCAAATTTTGCGGGATTTAAAGAGATATTCTCAATCAAGAAAACCGTTGCCTCAACAGATATCAATCTCTCAGAATGCACAAGTGATCGTCAAATTTCTTACAAAGTGCAAAAATGATTTTCATGTTCTTCTTCGTCTCCGAATGTACTATTAAGTCATACAATAACCATTTGCCCAAGTACTCACGAGAACACATTCATTTATCAAATTTACAGAATAGTCAGAGCTTTAGCTAATACTATTAGCGTCACAAATCTTTATATCAGTCGTTACAAATGCGGACAGCGATCTCAAGAATAACCTCAATTCATATTTCCATCTGAAGGAAACTTCGCGCTCTGAAATTGAATAGATACAAAGTCGTTTCAGGGTGGAGAAATAAGGGTTCCAAATAGCAATACGGTTCAGCTTCCAGAATCAATACATGTCTCCTGTCATCATTCTTCCTTATCGCGAACAACACTGAAATACGCCAAGAAAATGCTCTTAAGCAAACTTACTTCACACTCCGGTGGAAAACTTGGTGGTTCAATCAGAAATCGTGTTTCAGAAAATTCAGGGTGCCAAGTATTCTCAAGGTAAGGTTCATTCACTGGTGTACGAAATGGGTTCAAGGAAGACTTCATAATCGCGAACATAACACACGAGTCTTCAGAGTAATAATGATAGTCCAGAGTTTAACAATCGGTAATCATGGTAGGGAGTTCAAAATTGCTTCAAACGTCAAAGGTGAGACATAGGAGGATAGTTGTCAAACAACCAATCCTTTATCAGAATAACATTAGAGTTAACAGTCCACAGAAAGACGGATCAACAAAGCAAACCTTATCGTCCAAAATGAGAGGGAAACATTCTTATACTCGTGGTTAAACACCACAAGACTTCTCATAGGGACAGAGGTGGTTAAGACGAAATCAAATGGTGTCAGAAAATTTATAGATGCTTATCAAGAGACAAGAGACAATTAACAGAAGGTATCAAATGCTTATCAAAAGCTAAAGACAAATAACAGAAGGTGTCAAGTACGTCATCGCCAAGGAGATTTTCAGAATGCCCGAAGAAGCATCAAAATGTTTAACAGAAGGATCAGAGGTCAGAGTCAGACTCTGCTGACAAGGATCCAATAGTGTCAGGCAATTATTATGCAATTCTCAATGCCCTCCAGATTTATTTAATTCTCAAATCTTGGGTAGTGCAAAGCATAAGCTTTCAATTAATAAAAGTGATCTTAACAGACTTAAATCAAAAGCAGGGCACGAATCAGAGTGATGCGGAAGCAAAGGTGCTTAAACAAACGCCTTATAGTCTACCCATTCCTCACAGGTCAAAACTTAAGTTCATATCAAGGAGTCCTAAAGCAGTTCTCAAGGTGTTCTCCTATGTTCTTACAGTGGAAGCCTAATGGTCCAGAACTCACAGGTCAAGGGTAAATGTATTACGAGTCGCAGCCTGTAGCTCTGATACCATAAATTGTAACACCCCGACCCGACAAGGGTAGAGATGTCACAACAATGGTGACATATCAGAAAACATACACAAGCATACATCTTCAATAATACAAAAGAATACAAAGGTTACAAAGAAATTTCAAGGAAATACAAAATTACAAAGGAATAAATACTAAGTCTGAAAATATAAATTCTTCTAGTCATCTATATCAAATGGCTATCACAGTGTAGTCTTCTAAGTCCAATGGTACTCTCCACTCATACCCAGCTTCCTACTAAAAACCTGCCGCAGGAAAAGAAATGCGGCTGAGCTACGAGAGCTCAGTGAACAGATATAACGGTAACAAAGCAGTAATAAAGAATAGTACAGAGTGTCAGAAATATATGTCATGCAGATATAATCAGAATCAAAGGATAAATAAAGGAGTAAGGATAAAGGATAGGGAATAATAAGTAGGTAAAAGTAAAAGGAAATAGTGCAAGGTATAATAATGGTCAAAGGTAAGTAATGTATATGGTAAAGGTAAACAGTAATCCACCACGAGCCCAGAACAGAGATATAATATATATAACCATGCCATCATCATCAATCAGAGGGGTGTCCTCTCAGTAACCAGATAATATGAGGGGTGTCCTCATGTATCAAATGGAGTAGCTAGCTCCCAGAGGTTGTGAAAGACGTGTATCGCACACACCATCAATCACCAGAGATATAACAGATAATATAAATAGATAACAGAAATCAGATCAGGTCTAGGATGCATCCATACGCTCCAGTAGGCCACAGGGTCTTCCTCTACGTAACAAGTATAAATCAGGTCAGGGACGGGACAGGTCATCACTCTCCTGCCCTAAAGTCATGCCACTGGTGCATCAATGACATGGACATGAAACCCTCATGCCTAGTGGGTGGCTCGTAGTCTCAAACTGTGGGTCAAAGGTCAAGTATCATGTCATAATCAGATGGTATATCAAAAGGTTCAGATTATAAGGTCCATGTCAGATGTTACAGAAGTGTATACCAGAGGTTCAGAAATCAGATTGGTTACATCAGAGTTTATCAAAATCAGAGTTTAATAAATAAATGCCCAAGTCCAGGTTCAGAAACAGTATATCAGGTCAAGGTTCAAATCAGGGTTCAGAAATTAAAGTTCACAATCAAAAGGTTTACAGGTTCATAGAAAAGATTTAATTCAATAGTTTCATATTAAACTTGTATTTAAAATAATCTTTCAGTGACTTTCACAAAATGATGATTAGCAAAACCTTTTTATCGAGAAAGTTCTTAAAAAGGAATTTTCATAAAACCGTTAGTACAATTTCATTTAGAAAAGGTATAACCTCGTTTTAAGATAGTTTTTCTCAAATCATTTTCAGATATAACTAAGAAAGGTTTTCCCATTTCAGTTTCAAAATCAAAAGGTCCATATCAGAAGTTCATATCAGAGGGTTCAATATCAGAAGATCCATTATCAGAAGGTTCAATATCAGAAGGTTCAGTATCAGAAGGTTCAATATCAGAAGGTTCAATATCAGAAGGTTCAATATCAGAAGATTATAACAAAGGAGATCATAGCAATGGCATAAATACTGAAACTGACAGATCAGAAAAATGAAAGAGATCATGAGAAACCTGTGAGAAGGTTCAGAATATCTGTACCTTACACCGCAAGTACACAACAGAATAATAAGGGTCGGAAGCAAACTCCATCTTCAGCGGATCTACACGAATTCATGATTGTCTTATTAATAGTTTGTTTAATTCGGATTACTTATTTTAGTCGGCTTTCCAGTTTTAGCAACTTTTCCTTTTTAGGTAACTTTCCAGAAATAGCAACTTTCCTTATTTAGCAGGTTTCCAGAATTAACAGATTTCCATATTTAACAAGATACTATTATTACATAGTAGGTTAAGTCCTTATTTACATATTATTATAGGATTAAGGTATATTTTATCAAGTTGCAAAACTTTAGGGTTAATTATGACAGATTCTCATATTTTAGGGTTTTAAATGCAAATATTCTAAATTCAAAGGTCTAACATGAAAATACTTTAAGTTACTGATTTAAATACTCATTTTATTCAAAATGACATCCTAATCCCTTTAGTTTCACAGATTACAGTTTATACCCCTCTAGTTTCAATATTTACAAAACAAACCCTAGATTTACATAATTCATGATTTAATCCCTGTTATATCCATATTTACCAAACAAGCATATTATTTTACAAAATTACAGAATGTAACCTCAGAATTAAGTATAGTACGAATCAGACCCTCAGAATTCAGAAATTACACATTTGGTCCCTTAACTTTACAAAACTTATAATTCAAATTATAATTTAATAACAATTACATATTAAGCCCATAAATACTCAAATTTACACATTACACCTTTAATATCAGTATTTACACGAGACACCTTCAAGTTTCTAGAATTTACACTTTTAGTCCCTCTATTTTAATTTATTTCAATTCGACACCATAATTACCAATTAAATCCTTTTCTCGCCAAATTTACACATAGGACCCCCATGTTATAATTTTTATACATTATCCCAGATCTATATAACATTACAAAGATATCCCACAAGTTTCAAGATTTACAAAACACCCCCCTTTAGGTTTTAATTATCAATCGGTATACATTTTATATTCACAAAACTCTACCCTAATTACCCCAATCATTATACAATCATTATATCATCATAGTACAACATTTATTTCCAGATTTCATCATTTAAAACCCTAGTTCAATCGGTTTTAAGGTTTTTCGTATTTCTCCTCATTTTCTCGTAAAATCCGATAAACCTAATTAATTCAAAAACTACGATTTAAGCACAAACAATTCGAAAGGCCATTTTTATGCTGTTATATGATGCATATAGGACTCATGAAAAATATATACAAGACTCAAAAAAATCGCAAGCATTATATATGATCCGATTACGTTTTTAGGGTTTTATAGCTCGTAATTTATCATATGATCAGAATGGCGTGCATGCTTTGATTCTACTATTTTATATACGTTATATGTGATGAGAAAAGTGTTAGAAAAATACCAAAAAGGTTATAAAATGAAAGAACCAAGCAGTGTGATTTTATGATTCTCGGTTCACTATTTTCGACCCCAAAATTCACCACGATCAAACGAGCGATCCCAGAACTTTGTAGCTATTTTTCCCACCTTCTTAGCACTTGGAAGATCACCAGAAAAAATGCCTCTTCACCTCAGAAAAATTGGATTGAGTGTGTGTTGATTTTTGTGTGTATCGGTTTAGTTTTTAGGGTTTTAATGAGAAAGTAAAATCATGGGTTGGTTATGTATGGGAATGCCGAGCTATGGGGGGGGGGGAATGGCCTAAGGAACCGGATATACACTTGACCAAAATCAATTTTCCATTTATAAGTGATTTTCTTAATTAATTTGTGGTTTAAATGTTTTTAAATAACAAAAATTATATCTTATGTATTTTAATTATAAAATTCGGCCCATGTGTATTTTGGGTGTAATTATACATTTTTGTACTTTGTAAAAATGTTAGAAGCTTGCCTCAAAATTATCTCACTTGATTTGTAGTTCATTTCCAGAGATTCGGGATTACTTTGGTACATTAAATAAGCTTTAATTAAATTTTAAATTTTCAGGGGCAATTTGGTCACTTTACATGTTTCAGATTTTAGGGTTTTACACCCTCCCCCGCTCATGAAAGGGCTCTGCTGCAATGGATGGCATAGGGTCCGTAGTACTCGAAGCATTGGAGTTATCCAGTAGCCGGGAAGGGCAACTATCTCATGCAATGGAGTGAGCCACCATAGAGGCAAGTGAAGTTGCTGAGTCGTATGATGGGCAACTATCTCATGCGGTTCGGAGAGGACTCAGCTATTAGTTAGTACCCCCTTGGTTTCGGGGTGGACCCTTTTACTATATTTTATTATATACGCTTAGTGAAAGGAATGTTTTTTGATACACCTAGGATATGGAGTCTATATGAACCAATGGATCGTGAAAAGTCGTTACTACTAGCAATAACTTCCTCTTTCTGTAATGATCAAGATACGTATTCAGGAGGTCGGGGGAATTCAAAATAAAGATTAGACATGGTATTATTAGATAAGAATGGGGGAAGGTGTGTGTGTTTTCTAGAGAGAGAGAGGAGATCACACACACACCTTCAAAGAATACAATGAATTCCCTAACCCTCCTAGCTAACTAGGAGGGGTATTTATACAAAGATTCTAGTCTAACTATCCACTATTTGCTAAACTAGTCCCTGTACTTAAATACTATGCAATTCCTGAATATAACATTACTTTTAAGTCTAACAATCTCTCCCCAAAGTGATGTTATATGGGAATTGCTTACAAAGTTCCCTACAAGTAAAATATAAACCATTAAGCGCAGAGAATGATCTTCAAACTTCATTACTTCGTTCAGCTTGTAGAATCTTCTCAGCTTTCATTTCTTTACTTGCAGAAGAACGTGAGCAAATCTAATTAGGGTATAATTCTGGGTGCCCTGAGTGCTCTCCCCTAATTAGTGCTCTCCCCCAAACTAACAACCTTTCTGATTACTGCCGTGATTCTGAAGAAGTCTTTTGATAGTTAACTGCATCCCGTCTTTTGTCTTCTAACACGCAGCGGAAAATGTAGAACAGACTGTAGACTCGACCTTCTTCAAGATTATCCATTCGGGGGAAATCGAGTATCAACATCTTCATCTCACCAAATGCATCCCAGTTATCTTTCATATGATAAATCAGCCCATAACGTACACATGAAATGATAACACCAAAGTAACAAGTTGAACCACTGATCATCTTGATCTTGTTGCCCGAAATTGGTGAAGGTGGATAAGGTAGAAGTGCGTAGAATAAGATGAGTAGAAGATAAGACATAGAATCAACCAATCTCCGACACAAATCATTTCATAAATCATTAAGCCCGATCACGTGAACTTGTTGTGCGTCCTCGATGTACACATTTCTCTCCCCTGCTGGTTACGATTTATCGGAATCAGCATAATGATGTGTACGTGAAGTATTAACTGGAAGCACTTTATCATTAACCCAATCAGCCTATGAGAAGATGTCGATAAACCCAATCTACTAACAATACCATTTAAGATGTCTAACTCTTTATCAACCTCCTGTATCAAAAACAACGGCTTTTTGTAGTAACCACATGAGAAGATAACCCAACATGACGAACTTGAGAATGAAGTAAAATCACCCAGATTTGTGACTTAATCTTGTACGATCCTTGTGACTAAGAACGGTGTACCCTATACCCTCAACAAAAGTATTAGTACAAAACCTCTTGACGTATCCTCAACTACTTTGTGAGTATAGAGAGAAAGAATCACAAAAGTAACTAGATATCCAAGTCTTCGTCACCATTAATATATGCCCAAACAAGTCATCTTCGCGGAAGGGTAGAAAGAAAGAATATGAAATAAGTACACGCATCCATAAAACCTTACTTCAAACCCAAATAAATAATAACGAATCATCTCCGTAGTCACATTTCATTGCAAACTTTAGCCATTGTCATTTGATAGTGAATCTTGATCAGGATCGTTTAAGCGATACGCGGTGTTTTGAGGATTTGGACCGATAATTTTATTTGTGATTTTGGTGTGGGATATAAACTCCTTAGAACATGGTTCAATCTCACGTGACAACTTTAGTGAAATTCACCATGTTACAAATAATGTTGAACAGTTGTTGAACACCTTCACTATATTATAATACCTTCACTATATTATAATATATACTGAATACTCACTATTAATGATAGAAAGTGAATGGTGCTCAACTCAGCAACACAACAACATGATCATTTTTATAAAAAAGACACAACTCAAAAGTTCAAAGTTCACGTGAAAAGCAATATTGAGTTGTCACATGAAGCCAATAAACACATTTCATGCAAAGATTCCTCACATGCAAACTCTCACCTCATATAAGCACGTCAAAAGTAATCTCATGCAAAAGTAACACGTCAAAATCCATGCAAGGAAACACGTCAAACCCCATGAACATATAAAACCCTTTGTAAATACTTCATGTGATATCAACTTCACTATTATCCTGCTCTCCAATGTTGTGTAGTCTTGATTCTGTTTACTACATCTTCATCAACGGGATTCTTGGAAATAAAGTCCTGTTCAAAGCTTTGAAGCTTCTGATCAACATGAAGTGCTTCCCCACAACGACAATGCTGTAAATAGAACATTACAAGAAGACTTCCTGAGTTCGCTAAAGGTTCGTCCAAAGCATGATCCATAAGTTTCTCCTCGTCCACATTCCATGGTAAGCCAATAATCCGATCAACCAAATTCCTTCGACTACAAGTTTCCTTCGACTACAAATTTCCTTCGACTAACAAAGTCGTTCGATCAACTTTCCTTCGACTAGATGTTGGTTCGACTGTATTGCAGCTCGTTCGACTACATGTTGGTTCGACTATGTTGATTTGATTATATCATGCTCGTTCGATCAACAACTCGTTCGACTAGATTACCATGGTTTGACTATATAGCTCGTTCGACTAGTTACTCCTTCGATCATATAAGCTCCTTCGATCACATAAACCATGGTTCGATCAAGTTGTGACTTTAATGAATTTTCTGGTTCGATCAAGGTAAGTTGTTCGATTAAATGGTTCCTTCGATCATAGAAGTTCCTTCGACTATTTGCTCCTTCGATCATAGAAGTTCCTTCGACTATATGCTCCTTCGATCATACCCTCCTTCGACAAGATAATCCATGGTTCGATCAAGTTGTAAGGTAAGTCGTTCGACTATTTGGTCGTTCGACTATCTAGTCGTTCGACTATTTAGTTCATTCGACTAAATAGTTATTGGATCACATCAATCTAGCTCGATTGAGTGATGTTCGTTCGACTATGCTGCTTCGATGAAATGGTTGCTCGTTCGATGAGATTGCTCCTTCGACTATACTGGTTCGTTCGATGAAAGCTCCATCGATGACAAACCTCGTTCGATCAATGTTGGTCGTTCGATCACAGAAGTCGTTCGATTAACCAACACTGATGAACAGTACCGACGCAAAACACCTCAAATCACATATTTTTCACCTCAAAACCCCACGATTCGCCCCTGGTTAGCTCTGATGCCAATTGTAATGATCAAGATACGTATTCAGGAGGTCGGGGGAATTCAAAATAAAGATTAGGCATGGTATTATTAGGTAAGAATGGGGGAAGGTGTGTGTGTTTTCTAGAGAGAGAGAGGAGATCACACACACACCTTCAAAGAATACAATGAATTCCTTAACCCTCCTAGCTAACTAGGAGGGGTATTTATACAAAGATTCTAGTCTAACTATCCACTATTTGCTAAACTAGTCCCTGTACTTAAATACTATGCAATTCCCGAATATAACATTACTTTTAAGTCTAACACTTTCATTACTTCATTCTTTCCATATCCCTCTCCTTTGTTCTCAGTTACTTATCAAATGGCATTCAGTTCATATCTTTAATTTCAGTTCGATCATTGACAAGGTTCAAAGAAAGGGTGGGCTATTGATAAAGAATCGATTCCAAACCACAATGCTAGCAGATGGCGGGCCTCCGCTTTTATTTTCATTCATTTTACCAGATTCAAAAATAAAAAAAAAAAGACTCCCGGCGATCTTTGACCGGGCGGGGTAGGCAGAAGTTGATCCGGTAGATCGACTAGCAGTTTCAGCTACTGCTCGTGATGATGATTTTTATTAGCGATTTGTTCACTTTTACTTGGATTATGCAATAGATTTTGCTTATTCTCCTCCTACGACGTGCATAGCTATTACGTTCCGACTCATGCATCTGCTGATAAAGTAAAGCACGTCCAAAGTGATGCGCGCCCCCATAGAAAGAAGCACGCCCGCCCGAAGTAGCATCCTTAGACACGTCCTTATCGCGGGAGGAGAAGAGATGAAAGATTCATAGTTTCGAAGACCTTTCCATTGATAAGGCATTAAGGTATTCTTTCTTGAGGTTTTATCCTTTTCATGTATAGATAGATCGTTTATTCCAAAACCCAATAAACCTGGGAAGCTACGCCGTCTTACTCAACCACATAAAAACGACAGTGATGGATGCAATTTATCAAGTATTGAATAAGGTCTTTGCTGGCATATTCTTAGAGTGTTCTCACATGTTTAGAAAAGGAAGAGGGACTCAGACATTCTGTGGAGTTTAATAGACTCCTTGGATCGTTTTGAGCATCTAGGGTTAAACAATAACATAGACAAAATATATACGCAGTGGAATTAAAACAAACAACTATGTTATTGACACAAGGTTTTCCCAAATCACCTCCAATTATATTAAGAATAATATAACGTGTTATCTACCTGTAACAAGGATCAAAGAAACCTTTGATCTTGGGGGATAAATCCTAGACGTTTACAAGAGAAACGTCAAGACACACACACACACTTTTCAGTCGACTACATTATGGAAGACTTAATTATAAAAACATGTACCCTTGATCTCTTTATATAATAGAGAATTAGGGTTTACAAAATACTACAAAGGACTAATAAGTAATCTTCTTTTGCAAGCGAGTCCCTTGTGTTTCATTCTTCATTATTTGAAGAATTCTTCCATTGTCTTTTTAAGTCATTCTTGTTTCATTCTTCTTGTTTTGTATCATCAAATCAATAAACCCAACACATTCTTTGCGCAGAGTTCTATTACTATTAATGGGTGGCTCCCCGATTTCTTATGGGCACAGGAATCCCAGGTAATTCAGTCATATGGTTCTTCATTATCCGCATATGGACTTTTTTTTCCTAGGTGCTCATTTTGTCTGGGATTTTAGTTTCATGTTTTTATTCAGTGGACATGGTTATTGGCAAGAACTTATTGAATCCATCGTTTGGGATCATAATAAATTCAAAGTTGCTCCTGCTACCCAGCCGAAAGCCTTAAGCATTATACAAGGACGTGCTGTAGGAGTAACCCATTACCTTCTGGGTAGAATTTCCAAAACATGGGCGTTCTTCTTAGCAAGAATTATTGTAGTAGGATAATGATTAGGAGGATTTGAAAGGCATTATGGCATTAAGATTTCCAAGGTTTAGCCAAGGCTTAGCTCAGGACCCCACTACTCGTCGTATTTGGTTTGGTATTGCTACCGCGCATGACTTCGAGAGTCATGATGATATTACTGAGGAACGTCTTTATCAGAATATTTTTGCTTCTCACTTCGGGCAATTAGCAATAATTTTTCTGTGGACTTCCGGAAATCTCTTTCATGTAGCTTGGCAAGGAAATTTTGAGTCATGGGTACAGGACCCTTTACATGTAAGACCTATTGCTCATGCAATTTGGGATCCTCATTTTGGTCAACCGGCTGTAGAAGCTTTTACTCGAGGGGATGCTCTTGGGCCAGTGAATATCGCCTATTCTGGTGTTTATCAGTGGTGGTATACAATCGGTTTACGAACTAATGAAGATCTTTATACTGGAGCTCTTTTTCTATTATTTATTTCTGCCATATCTTTAATAGCGGGTTGGTTACACCTACAACCGAAATGGAAACCGAGTGTTTCTTGGTTCAAAAATGCAGAATCTCATCTCAATCATCATTTATCAGGACTCTTCGGCGTAAGTTCCTTGGCTTGGACAGGGCATTTAGTCCATGCCGCTATTCCCGCATCCAGAGGGGAGTACGTTCGATGGAATAATTTCTTAGATGTATTACCACATCCCCAAGGGTTAGGCCCACTTTTTACAGGTCAGTGCAATCTTTATGCGCAAAATACCAATTCAAGTAGTCATTTATTTGGTACCTCCCAAGGAGGAGGAACTACCATTTTAACCCTTATCGGGGGATTCCATTCACAAACCCAAAGTTTATGTTGATCCCAGTTAATCACTTGATCGATTATAGAAACTGACTTGTAAAACTATTAAACACAACGCGGAATATTGTATTTAATCTTAAGAAGAACAATGAAACAGTTGTTTTATCACTAAACACTTTAATATATTAATATACGAATACTCAAAAGTATTAGAGTTTACAACCTTGAAGTGATTCTACTCTATGAATGATTTGTATAAAACTCTAACCCTAGAACCTCCTTTTATAGGCTAAGGAGTCCTAGTCGGTTTACAATATCTTTTCTATATTTATCTAACACTAAACTTTCGGTACCTATAACTACAAACCAACAATAATACTCCAGCAACACTAAAACACATTAGCAGTACAAACATATTACTCTGGCAGTATTAAGTCAACAGCAGTAGAAACTTTCTTCTAGCAGTAGTAACCATAAGCTTAGCAGTAGTAACTACTTAGTGTATTTTGTCTGATCTTCTTTAGCATATTCAGCAGTAGTAAAATACACTAGCAGTATTAACATTTATACCTAGCAGCAGAAATACATTTAGAGTATTTTCCTTTGAATTTCTTGAGTAGCAGAATCTCTAAACCCAACAATCCTCCCCTAAACTTGATATTTTTTCCAAAATCATCAAGTTTCCTATTTAGTTTGAACAATCACAGGAGGATGCTTCCAATCATATTATCTCTTGTTGATTTGCATTGGGTGTAAGAAAACTCATCATTTTCTTGAGCAGCTGATAAGCCATATTATCATAAGGATGTTGAAGTTGCAGTCTTCTCTTTCCATGTAGCATCTCATGAACAATTGCTTTGTTATACTTGATAAGATAATCTTTTTCCACCAGCATATAGACTGTAACACCATGAGCATCTAACACATGAACACCACAAGATTGAAATAACTTCCATTGTAGAACTATTTTATGTCTTAGACTCCTCCACTCCTCATCTTCTTCATGTGGCTCAAACATCACCCTCAAGTAGTTCCAGATGACTCTATCATAAATTTTCTCTGCCCTTTCATAGCCAAAATTCTCTTTAAACAGCTTCCATAGAGTCACCATATTTTCCCTATCAAAATGTCTAACCATTTGTAGAAAACTAATAAATCTTAAAAGTGTTCCATCAGCTCTTTTTATATCCCAATATGCGTGACTTCCATCATAAATTCCTGAAGTAACAGCAATAACTGGAAGTTTGACATTAACAGGAGCAGCATACATGACTTCTTCTTCATTTACAACTGCAAGTTCTGTGTGAGCTTGCATTTGTTCTTTATCATTATCATCATCAGCTTTTTGCTCATCACCATCTGTTTGCTCTTGCTCTTGCTCTTTCTCTGAATCATCTTCCTACTCAACTGCTTTAGATTTATCTGCTTTTCATTTCTTTCTACCAACACTTTTCAAAACACTTCCAGCTCTCTTCACTCCTAAGCTAGAGCTTTCTTTCTTCTCTTCTTTCTTTTCAATCACATTTTCTTCAACTTTTTCCTCAATCTCCATTGGCACAAACCTGTCCATCTCACTTTTAGCACTTGCATACATCTCTTGTAATCTATTATCATCCAAATGTGCCAATTGATTCAATTTGTAGCCCTTCATATTTTTGAGATAATGCTTCGAGAAAGATCTTCTTTGAGCTTTATTTGGTGGTTTCTGCATCTTTTGTTTCATTCTTTCAGCAGTATAAAACCTTCTTCTTTCATCAATTTGCTCCTTCAAATATTTTGCTCTTTGCTCAATAGTATAACTCTCTTGATCTTCCTGTGTGAGCTTTTTAGCTAGTTCAAAATCAGCATCAGCTTATGCTCTCTCATCATCCCATTCAGCAATCAATGCTAATCTCTTAGCCTCTTTTTCATCTTCAGCTTCTCTTTGCTCTTCCACCAGCCTATTTTCTTCTTCAAGCTCAGCAGCTAAATCAGCAGTTACTTTAGCATCATGCTCTATCAACTGCTCTCTTGACATTGTGAACTCAATAGGCAATTCAGGTTCAGGCTCTTCAATAAGTATTCCTTTTCCTTTAACTGTATATTTTGGTGTTTGTAGAGTGACCTTCTTAGGTGTAGAGGAAGGTTCTTTGATTACAACACCATTAACAGGTGGCTTTGATGATTTTGTTAGTGATGGTTGTGATGATTTTGTTGGTTGTAATGATGGTTTTTTTGGTTGTGATGTCTTCAACTGAATCATTGCATGTGCCAGGCTTGTTTCATCATCTAAAAGACCAGCAGTTGAATCATCACCAGCGGTAGAAACTTGTGATGTAGCAGTAGAATCTTTTACTCTAGCAGAAGAAACTTGCTCACTAGCAGTAGAAACTTCAGCAGTAGAAACCAAAGTTGCACTACCAGCAGTAGTATTCACCTTAGCCACTTCATCAACATTACTAGCAGCAGCTTCTCCCAAATTCATAATAGTTTCCACCATGATCTTTGAAGCTTGTACAAGCTTTTCAGCTTGAGATTCCACAATCTGCTCTTTATTCACATCTTCCAAAACCACCTCATTACCTTCCTTATCAGCAACCACAAAATTAGCATCCATATTATCACCACTATCAACCCCAATATCCATATCCACACCTGTATCTGCACCAGCACCTTCAATATTTGCATCCTCCCCTGAGACTTTGCTTTCATTCCTCCCCTGTTTGGGAGAATCCTCCAAACTGATAGCCTCAGAAGAACTTACGCTTTGTGCTGTGCCCACCTTCTTTAACCTCTTGAATGTTGATGTTCTTGACCTTTTCTGACCTTCCAAATGTTTAACCCTCAGCTTCAACCTTTTAATATTTGCACCTTGGGAAGTTGTGAGCCGTTGGAGGCCAAGAACATCCTTTGACAATTTTGTACATTGGACCATCAATTCCTGAATTAGTTCATACTATCCTCACCACTTCGGCTTGTGTTACCTAGCCTGAGAGTTGGATCACTGGAATTGTCATTTTGTACATTTGTGTCCATCAATTCATTGGTTTCATGACTACCCTCATCACTTCAGGATGTGTGACCTTCCCTGAGAGGTGAATCTTTGGGTGTAGACAACTCAGCATCAGACCTAGTCTGATCATCTGAGCCCCCCATATTAGCCATTTGACTGGGCTTCCATCACCTGCATCAAGTTCATGTGAACCTGAGGCATTAAATGTTGTCTTGGTTGGGGTCTTAAGTATGTTACCACTGGCCTGCTCTGCTTCTAAGCTAGCAGCAGTAGTGGCAGCCCCTTCCAACATGTCATGCTCCACACCCATGACAGCCTCATCTGCAACCATCCTGACACCAGCCTGAGGTAGCTTAGTGTCCTTATTTTGTGATTTCCTATGGGTGTAGGTCTTTTTGGGTTGTGAGGTTGAAGCAGAAAAATTGGGTGTGTGTTGGGTAACAGTTGTGATTTCTGCACCTTCACCCTGACTTTTTTCAAGTTCCACCATGTGGAAAGGTATTATTGTTGTTCAAACACTTGGGATATGAATCTTAGTAATGTGTTTGAGAGATATTTATGAATGAATGTGTTTAGCATGCGGAATCTACTACAACACACTTAAAAGAACACAAGGTGGTGAGTTATGTAAACGTGAGTATGCAATGAACAAGGAACACAACTTTAGTTAACACAAAATGATTCAATATTATTGATGAAATAATACGGATGATCTAAATATCACCGGGATTACAAAGTAATCTTGAATCTTAGATTGCAAAAGGATTTGTGAGTTGAGTAACTAAGTTACTTGAGAGATAGTTGGGTTTTGGTTAATAGTTGGAAAGATGCATGCATGAAGTGGTGACTTAGGGAACCTTTTATACGATAAGGCACCCTAAATACAAGTTGTCAAGTGGTTGAATATAATACTTTACTTTGACTATTCTAGCCTACAATTAAATACAACTACCAATGTACAACTCTGTAATATTCTTCTGTACACCACAGAAGACTAAACTACTTCTACATAACGTATAACAATGTACAAAGACTAATAATTCCACTAAATATCTATTACAAAATATCTAATCGACTTTACATAAGCTTGGCAGGCTCTTCATCAACTAGCAGTACCTTCTACCCAGAAGGTACTGGTAGAACATCTTCATACTCTTCAAAATCAACTAGCAGGCTCTTTGACATCTTTGGCAGGCTCTTTGACTTTGAACATTTTATTCCCAACAATCCTCCCCTAAACTTGTTATTTCTATTAAAATACACAAGTTTCTGATGAATAAAATACATACCTTGAGGATTTGAGGGAACTCTTCCAAAAACCTTCACTTTCTGTTTTTCCTTTTTCTTTCATATTGCTCAGATATGCTCCACAGCAAACTCTGAACAATTTCTGAATTCTCTTCATCTTTGTCACATCTTAATCTCTTGGAGATCATAGTTTTAAGCACTTCATAACTAAGTGGATACTCTTTTTCAGCCAACATAAAGAGTTCTATCCCACTCTGTGTGTAAAGATGATGAATATTGCTATGGCTTAGAAATTCCCATGTTGTTGAAGGATCATAATAGGGAAATTTCCAATGAACATCTTTGGGTTCAGGATCAAACATCCTATTGAATTCTACCCATAGTTCATGTTCCTTAGCATCTGAACTAGAATTTGTGTCTAGCCTAATCTGCACTAGATTCCACAATTCTTCCAAGTCTGCTCTGTCACATGCTCTAACTAGATTTTCAAAATTCTTAAAGATAGCAAACTGACCCCCAACCCTTATTATTTTCCATGATTTTCCTAATCTATCATGGTTGATCTCCCAATCAATAATAGGTCGTCTACAGCTAATTGGATCAGCATGTATGATAGTTGGCAAAGTAATTAACATCTTACTTACTTGCTCTGAGTCCAATTTTGCTACTTCTTTCTTCTGAGCATCCTTCTTCTTCATTGAGGGCTTTACATCAGATGGAACTTTGTAGTAAAGACTTTTGTAGGCTTGTAGATACAGGAAGAAGATTTCATCAGCAGATTTCTTCTTTAGTTGATAATCAGTCCAATTTGCCTGATTTTTCAGAAACCTTTTCATAAAAATCACCTGATCTTTCTGAGATTGTCCTACCTTAAAACCTCTTTTCTGACTTTCCTTCATCTTTTCAAAAATGTCAGCCAGAGCTGCTTCTTTATACTTCTTGTTGATGAATGATGAGGCGAAAAGTGTACCGCTTTTAAGGGGTCATTTAAGCCCTAAATCGTATTTATTTGATCAAATATTGCCCTAAATCGTTCCTTTTGTCATTTTAGGTACTTTTGAGGAGAAATCTGGAAAAGGAGGCATTTTGGACGTTTTTGGAGCATAAAAGTGAAGAAAACGACAAAGTCTCAAAAATCGGCTAAAAGTTACTCTTGACGGCGTCACAATTTACTCTGGACGGCGTCATGCTTTGGCAAGAAAAGTTGGACGTGAAATTTACTCATGATAAGCCAGTGAAAATAGCATGTGAATTCTGACGGCGTCACGCTTTAACTTGATCAAGGGCGTCACGGCTTAAATCATAAGGGGACGGCGTCACGTTCACGAGCTGACGGCGTCAAGCCTTGATAAGCCAGAATGGATTTTGGAAGAGCTAAAGAGGGACGGCGTCAAGAAGGTCATCCGGGAACCCTAAAAGCGGCGAGGTGACGGCGTCACACTCCATAAGGTGACGCCGTCAGATCCAAAAATCTATATATGGTTTTCTAATTTTTTGTCATTAGAGAGAGCTTAGTGTGTGGAATTTTGGGAGAAAACCCTAAGACGATTTTAGCTACTTTTTCAGGGCTTTTTGCCTTGAGATCTTCCATGTTTCATTGAAAGATAAGTTATCAATTAATCATTCAATATGTCTATGTGTTGTTTGATTCTATCTTATTCTTGTCTTTTGTTTAACATGTTAGGCTAATTTTATCTTGTGTTTGCTTAGATCTAATGAAACTTAGCTATTGATTATTGGTTGTTAGTGTGTTGTTAGTTGTATTGGATGATTGTTTATCTATGTTAGGCTTAAGAAAACTGGCTAACTTCCTATTCGGTAACTTGCTTGAACGTCTTAAGAAACATGAACCAAACGCGTACTAAAGGTTTTTATGGTTGTATTTAATGCACAAGCGAATTCTAGTGATCCCATGTTAGGAGCTTCCTAGCCGGCTCGACATAGGAGTGAAGTAGGAGCTTGTAGAGTTGGGGAAGTAAGTACGCCACCCCACGAATGGTATTAAGGAATACACCCGTCATCCACGCGACTAATACACACTAATTAACCGGTAAAAGATAGTTAGGGAGTAAGGAAATCTAAGTAAACACATTTCTCTACACATAAGTTTCTCACCACATTTCATTTTTTGTTATTTTATTTTATTTGCATTCGTAGTAATTTGGGTTAGTTGACTAGCAACTAATTCCGCCCACTCCTTCAAAACCGAGATTTTATTTGCTTTCATAAAATTATAAAAACATAAAAAAAGGAATCTTCCTCAACCCTTAGACCTAATTAGAGTAGCCTTTCATACCTAACGAACACTATTCCCTGTGGAGAACGATCAATCCCCCGTACTTACCACTACACTATACTACATCGGTCAGGTACACTGCCTGGTGGGGTTGTAAGCCTCTTGAGATCCCTCGAGAGGTAAAACCTGTTGTAAGGTTACAAAACCACGCAATCAAGTTTTTGGCGCCGCTGCCGGGGAATAGTTATTGTTTAGGTTGAATTTTTATTTCTATTAGGTCTACTCACTAGATTCCTTTCTAGTGAGATTTTTATTTTATTTTTCTAGGTTTTCTTTAGTCTATCTATTTTCTTCGTGTCTTTGTTCGTAACCATACCATCCGACATCATGGAAGATGGTAATATCCTTAACCCCCACAACCCACCACCACAACAACCACAACCACCTCCTAGAGCCCGTACTTTAGGAGAGTATTCCCGTCCTAGCCACCATGGCTATCGAAACACCATTGAGCTCACTCAAGGAGCCAATATCACACCCTTGCGATCCGACACCATCCGGTTGGTGCAAAGTGGATGCGCATTCCATGGACTTCGTTCTGAAGATCCTAATCAACATCTCAAGGACTTTCTTAAAATCGTTGATTCTATAGACCTTGATGTTGCCACTCGAGAGACGACCCGATTGCGTCTCTTCCAATTCTCTTTGCGGGACCAAGCTAGTCAGTGGCTAGAACGTCAACCCGCAGGATCCATTACCTCTTGGGATGATCTCACCACTCGTTTCCTTGCTCAGTTTTTCCCACCGGGAAGAACTACCAAGCTAAGGAATGATATCTTGATGTTCCAACAACGTCAAGGCGAAACTCTCTACGAGGCATGGACTCGATTCAAGGACTTACTCCAAAAAGTCCCTCACCATGGCATAGAACTTTGGCTCCAAGTCCAAATCTTCTATGATCATATCAATCTCTCCACGAGGCAAACCATTGACCAATCGGCCGGTGGCAAGCTACGTGATCTAAGTGCGGAACAATCATGGGCTCTCCTAGAGGATCTTGCTCTTTATGACAACGAAAGTTGGAGTGATCCCCGTGATTTGAATAAAACGGTCAAGGCAATATCTTTGCCTTCGAACAATTCAAGCACTTCTAACCGTAGGATCATAGAACTTGAAGACCAAGTCATGTTTCTCATGAAATCCTACGAGGCTCCTAAACCTTCAAGCCAAGTGAACAAAATCACTTCTTCATGTGAATTATGTAGTGGTCCCCACGACACTCGTGATTGCATGGAACTCCCCGAACAAGCTTTTGTGGACTACGCATCCTCGCGTACCGACGGAGCGGGAGACAAGTGGTACACTTTCAAACCCGAGCCAAACCATTATGGTGATTCATACAACCCCTCATGGAAAAATCACCCGAACCTTAGGTGGAAACAAAACCAAAACTCTCAACAAACCAATTCTTCCAACCCACCTAATCGTTTCCAATCAAGCGGTTCCTACTCGAACCGTACTTTCAACAACAATCCTTCCGGCAATGGTAGTACCGATAACTTTGAAGGATTGATGTCTCAATTTATGGCATCTCAAGAAGCTCGTTTAGCCAAGTTTGAAGCCGATTTCAAACAAAAACAAAGCGAGATGACCGATAAGATTGACACCTTGTTGAAAGCCCTCAATGACCGAGAAATGGGAGCACTCCCTAGCAACACGGTCAAGAACCCGAAACTAAATGTCAACGCTATTTCATCGGTTTCGTCCCCTAGTTCTTGTCCACAATATTATTCGGTCAATTCCATGAGCACGTGTTTCAAACAAACCCAAGTCGTTCCAAATGACCAAGAAGTTATGACATCCAAATTGGTCAACAACATAGTTGAAACACCTCCCACTCAAAACCTTGATGAAGAATTCAAGGAGCTCCACCTTGAAAGTCCGGTTGTTGATGAGTTGGATGAAAAGAAGCTTAAGTTAGGCGAAAGAGGGACCGCCTTTGTTCAAAACAAGCTACCTAAGAAGTTAGATGATCCAGGCTTATTTGTTCTACCTTGCAAGATCGGTAATTCGGAGGCTTATGACACATTAGCCGATCTTGGATCAAGCCTTAACCTACTTCCGTTACCTCTCTACACCTCTCTAAAACTTGGAAAACTTGAAGAAACCGAGGTGATAATAGGCTTAGCGGATGGAAGTGTTGCTTACCCGTTTGGAGTAGTTAAGGACGTGTTAGTGCACATTGGAAAACTAACCATTTTAGCCGATTTCCACGTCCTTGATATGGTTAGCGACCCTACATGCCCCTTGTTGATAGGTAGAGGATTTTTGGCGACCGCTAGTGCTATGATTGATTGTAAGGAATCCAAGATAGCGGTAGGAGAAGGAGATACTTGGTCAGTCTATGATGTTAAGAAACATGCCTATGATACTAGTGAGGAACCAACACCACATTGGCTAGAATCAAATAGGAGACCATCTAGATATGGACCTTGGATTGATAGAGACTTCATAGGACCCCAACGCCCATTTTACCTAGAAGAGGACTTTGTTAACCGAACGCATTCGGTGGAGCAACTCTTGGCTAGGGACACCGAATTGGATCCATTTGAAGACCCTCTAGTTTTTAGAAAGATGATTGATTTCCTAGGAGTTCTGCCAATTAACCTAGGAATGAATAAGTGGATTTGTGAGGAAGATGATCATAAGTGGAATTGGGATAAACCACCCAAAGATGGAGATGGGTCATGGCATATTAAGATGACGTTGTATGACCCGGATGGAGAGAAGTTTGAAAAGATATATCGTACTAAGCGAACCAATAGGAAACTTCAATCCAAGCTTAACCCTAAAGACGTCCTTGATGACGAGCTCACTTACATAGGGTAGCGTGACTTTGAGTCTAGCTACAAGACTCGTTAATAAAGAAAAGCGCTTCTTGGGAGGCAACCCAAGCTTTATTTGTTTTATTTGCTTTGTGTGTTTATTTATTTGCTTGTTTGATTTTATTTTCCGTATGTGTGTTTAATTTTTATTAGTATTGATTCATGTTAAAAACTAATTTGTGAAAATGCTTTATGTTGTTTTTAACTTCGTCTTAACTACATATAAAGGTATTTTGCAAAAGATAAGTGTAAGGGAAATCTAAATCGGTTTATTAGAACACAAATGAACATGAATCGTAATAATAATAAATTAGCATACATATTCGTATTTGTTTGAGTCAAATGCTTGTATCGAGTCATAATGAGGTTTTGCAGGATTTCCAGGAAGTAAGGTAAAGGTTTTTCCAGAAATTTTCCGGAAACTTAAAATGAAAATTTTTGTCAGGTCATTTCTGACGGCGTCAGGGGTTATAACCTGACGGCGTCAGATTTAATTTCCAGAAATTTTTGAAAGTTTTGTTTTCATAAAAAGTTTTTATTAAAATCTCCAACTTATAATCTCCAGGAATCTGCAAAATTTTCATTCCACAAGCATTATATCCTTATATATAGATTTTATCCCGCCGATGTTATACAGGTTTTCGTGTTTGTTTTCTCAGGTTTAACAGGTTATTTTGGACAAGGAGATGTTTATGGAATCAAGCTTATGGCGATGCATTAGTCATGGAGCTTCAACATTCTCTTTGGAGGAAGATTTAACCGTGTAATTTCATTATCCACCGAGCGAATCAGGGGAGTATTTGATTTCATTCTTTTACTTTTTGCTTTTACATCTTATTATTTGAACATTGGGGACAATGTTCATCTTAAGTGTAAGGGGAGGGTAAAAGTACGATTTTAGAGAATACAATTACGCTTGATTTTTGTTTGTTTAATAATAGATGTGTAATAAAACTGAGAGAAATACTTGTTAAGGTAATTTTAGTGCCAAATTTAAATTTTTTTACAACATATAGGAGTGAAACTTTGATCTTAATGAGCGTCTCACGGATAGGAGTTATATGACTAGCACAAAAACCGTACCACTAAAAAAATTTCCACCCCAAATATGTGAGGTTCGCCCCTAGAATTGGTAGGAAAAGCATTTATGCTATGATGTGTGTACCGGTAGCACTTAGATTCTAGAACTTGCGTTAGGACCATTCCAAGGCCACAAGTGAGACTACATTCGTGTAGTTAGATTTACTACATGATAAGAGGCATTAGGATTAACCCATTGTTTTACACCTGTGTTTTTGTTATAATTACGTTGGCTACATTGGTCAAGTAATTCTCCCACACCCTTTGCGTTGTACTCATTTTTAGTACACGATACCCCTAGTACACCCCTCAGAGCCTATCTTTTCGTTTCGACCTTTAAGCATTTTACTTAAAGGAAGAATTTGTTACACCCCACTAAAATGTACACCCAAATCGCCTTAGCCTACCTTGTATGCACTCATCTTTAGTGCATTATTGTTACAACATTTGTTTAAACCCAAGTTAATTATCTAATTGATTACATGGTTGCTAAGTCGAGTCATATCCTTGTACATATTGTTTTGGGACGATTGGGACTCATGGGTAAAGTACTAGTGTAATGGAGTAATGGGGAAGAACATCATTTATTACCCCCATATGTGCTAAATATTTTAAAAGTACTCCAAGTTTTTCAATTATCTTAATTCGAGTCATTAGATTAGTATTTGTAAAGTTATGTAAAAATTCAAGTGTAAGGGGGATGCAATGCCCCTATGATGTATTATTTTGGATGGTAGGGTAAAAGTGTATGCAAAAAAAAAAAAAAAAAAAAAAAAAAAAAAAAAAAAAAAAAAAAAAAAAAAATCAAGAAAAACACAAAAAAATGAGAAAAAGAAAAATAGAAAAAACATACGGACTACCATCCCGTTTTATTTTATGTTTATTTTATGTTTTTGTTATTTTATCATTAGCTTAAGATCGAGTCTAGTCTTGGCTTAGCAACATTGTATAGTACATGTAATTGATCAAGATTTTTAACTCGCCACCAGTAAAATATCCTTTATCCAACAAAACCGTGTTTTCCTTTTCCCTACACCTAACGTTATAACCCATTTAAAAGCCCTCTTTGATAGTTTATCTTAGGTGCTTACGCCTAGTGGAGGAGGTTTTCGATCCTTTCCCAAGCCTATGGTAATCTAGTTGCTATGACAGGTAGTGAGAGATATTATCCGTTTTCATTTATGAGATTTATTTTGATGACACTTGAGAGATGTGAGTATCTAAACACTACTTGTGAGGTGCTAGTATGTAATCTCCGTGCTTATTATGATTGAAGTGGAACGATTATTTGTTGTAATTACTTTTATGTTTGCATTAAATGACCCCTAACTTGTATTTTGATTAGAATAAAAGCGCATTTGCTTGAGGACAAGCAAATCTCAAGTGTAAGGGTATTTGATGAGGCGAAAAGTGTACCGCTTTTAAGGGGTCATTTAAGCCCTAAATCGTATTTATTTGATCAAATATTGCCCTAAATCGTTCCTTTTGTCATTTTAGGTACTTTTGAGGAGAAATCTGGAAAAGGAGGCATTTTGGACGTTTTTGGAGCATAAAAGTGAAGAAAACGACAAAGTCTCAAAAATCGGCTAAAAGTTACTCTTGACGGCGTCACAATTTACTCTGGACGGCGTCATGCTTTGGCAAGAAAAGTTGGACGTGAAATTTACTCATGATAAGCCAGTGAAAATAGCATGTGAATTCTGACGGCGTCACGCTTTAACTTGATCAAGGGCGTCACGGCTTAAATCATAAGGGGACGGCGTCACGTTCACGAGCTGACGGCGTCAAGCCTTGATAAGCCAGAATGGATTTTGGAAGAGCTAAAGAGGGACGGCGTCAAGAAGGTCATCCGGGAACCCTAAAAGCGGCGAGGTGACGGCGTCACACTCCATAAGGTGACGCCGTCAGATCCAAAAATCTATATATGGTTTTCTAATTTTTTGTCATTAGAGAGAGCTTAGTGTGTGGAATTTTGGGAGAAAACCCTAAGACGATTTTAGCTACTTTTTCAGGGCTTTTTGCCTTGAGATCTTCCATGTTTCATTGAAAGATAAGTTATCAATTAATCATTCAATATGTCTATGTGTTGTTTGATTCTATCTTATTCTTGTCTTTTGTTTAACATGTTAGGCTAATTTTATCTTGTGTTTGCTTAGATCTAATGAAACTTAGCTATTGATTATTGGTTGTTAGTGTGTTGTTAGTTGTATTGGATGATTGTTTATCTATGTTAGGCTTAAGAAAACTGGCTAACTTCCTATTCGGTAACTTGCTTGAACGTCTTAAGAAACATGAACCAAACGCGTACTAAAGGTTTTTATGGTTGTATTTAATGCACAAGCGAATTCTAGTGATCCCATGTTAGGAGCTTCCTAGCCGGCTCGACATAGGAGTGAAGTAGGAGCTTGTAGAGTTGGGGAAGTAAGTACGCCACCCCACGAATGGTATTAAGGAATACACCCGTCATCCACGCGACTAATACACACTAATTAACCGGTAAAAGATAGTTAGGGAGTAAGGAAATCTAAGTAAACACATTTCTCTACACATAAGTTTCTCACCACATTTCATTTTTTGTTATTTTATTTTATTTGCATTCGTAGTAATTTGGGTTAGTTGACTAGCAACTAATTCCGCCCACTCCTTCAAAACCGAGATTTTATTTGCTTTCATAAAATTATAAAAACATAAAAAAAGGAATCTTCCTCAACCCTTAGACCTAATTAGAGTAGCCTTTCATACCTAACGAACACTATTCCCTGTGGAGAACGATCAATCCCCCGTACTTACCACTACACTATACTACATCGGTCAGGTACACTGCCTGGTGGGGTTGTAAGCCTCTTGAGATCCCTCGAGAGGTAAAACCTGTTGTAAGGTTACAAAACCACGCAATCAATGAAAGATTCAAGTGCTTCTGTTTTCTCATCAGAATTGAGATTCTTGTCATTCACTATAATTGCTGCTTGACCTCTCACAATTGGATCATTAGCAATAATCCATAGCATCTGTGCATCAAAGGTTTCTTGAGCAATTTGAGTTTCAAGAAGAGTCTGAGCAGCATCTTCAACATCTTTCTGCTCTTTCATTACTGCAAGCATTCTTGAAGCTTCAAGTGCTTTCAGTTCTTCTTCATGAACCCTTTTGGCCTCTTCTTCTCCTAAAGCCATCTGAATTTGCTGTGTTCTTTTCAACTTCTTGGACTTAGGCTCATCTTCAATCATAATGCTTTTGCCCTTATCCTTTGGAGTTGGTTCTTGTGATGGAGCAGAAGATTGCTCATCAGCAGCAAAAATCCTCCCCTGAACAAACAAATTCCCTTGAGGCTCTAAATCCCTCTTTCTCTTGTACACTTTCTCAGCAGACCCTTTGTACCCCATAGCCAATAGCCTTTCTATCCTAGCAGGCTCTTTCCCTGCTCCAACAGGCTCTTCATCATAAACTTGAGTTCCTTCATGGAATTCAAATTGAGCCTCCTCCTCATCTTCAGAACTATCCATCCTCCCCTTTTTGGAAGAGTGACCTATCCTATCAGCATCTGACTTTGAAGAACTAGATAAAACAACCCTTGCAGATCTTTTACCCTTTAGCTTCTTCACTTCACCCTCCAATTTCTTGACCCTCTTGACTAATTTGATGTTGATCTCAGAAAACTTCTTGCTTTGACTCTTAAGAGCATCTTCTAAGAACTTCACCTTGTCTTTTAGTTCTTGCATTGTCTGAGGTGATTGGGTTTGTGATACATGATGTGATGATGTTGGTGGTGTTGCTGATGGTACTGGAGATGGTATTGGTGATGTTTGATGTGTTGGTGAGATGTAACCATGTGAAGAACTAGATGATGGTGATTCAGCTGATGGTGTTGGTTCTTCTGGATGTTGTGGTAACATTTCATCAAATAGTGGTATATCTTCCCCTCTAAAACCAATTCTCATGTTTGAAAATACTTTGTGAGAAAGTTTTGGTGTTTCATAAATTGAGTCTGTGGGAAGTAACAAATGTTTTAATTTTCCAATGATGCACCCAATAAATCTTGGATACATCAAAAACTTTGTTTCACTTTTCACATTTTTAATCAATCCTTCAAAAATATGTTTTGAAAAATTGTATTTTCTGTTTGTAGCTAAGCAAATGAGAGCAGAAGCCATGTTTCCACTAAATTGCTCCCAAGAGGTTTTCTTCTGGCTCAAACAATGAAGGATTGTGTGAATCAAAAATCTCCATTGTGGAGTAAGATGCTTTTTCAGAAAAGTGAGTTTGTTAGACTCAGCATGATACCCCATTCTTTGCAAATTTTCAAAAATCTCAGTATCTGGAAACTGACTAATACCATCAGAATCATCCAAATGAAGATGTCTTCTTATGGATGACTCAGTAAGAGTCAAATGTTTACCATCCACTTTGGCCTTAATTCTTTGTTCCCCATTTTTAGAAGTTACAATTTTAGCTGTTTTCCAAAATTGTGAAATTTGAGTTTCATAAATAGTGGGATTGACTAGTAAAGCAAACCTGATGTAGGAGTTATTTAAAAAGTCCACTACTTGATGAAAAGAGGCATTATCCTCTGACTTCTCCAAAAATGCTAATTGATTGTGACGTTGGACAAAGTTTAGAACGACTGTGGAATCCATAATGAAAATTTTGAATATGATGGTGGGATTTGTTGGTAGTACTGGTAGAAGATGAAAGGTGTATGTGAATTATGATAATGACTGATGAAAGAAGATTTGTGAGAATTACTTTTAACCGACAATAAGAAAGATTATAATAATTAATTGAAAAGGCGGTTAAAAAGATCTTTTATATGTGAAATATAATATAATATAATCATCAGTAATTTACATAACTACCCCAACGGCTAATTTTAACTACCAGGCCCAACGGCTAAAACTTTTTCTGACAGGCTCAACGGCTATCTAGCAGTACCATTTTACTCTAGCAGTACCAATTTTTGAACTACCAGTACCTTTGAAAGTTTTATAAATCCCTTATAGTTTTTAGCAAACTACCAGCTATCAACGGATTTGAGTTGTCTTTACCAAAAGCCGTTTGCTTAAGGACTAGCTAACTATTTACAATTAAGTATGGTTAGTTAACAACCATATAGTTTTTGGTAAACTATCAACCATCAACGGATTTGAGTTGTCTTTACCAAAATCCGTTTGCTTATGGACTAGCCAGCTCTTAAGTTTGTAAAAACTTGGTGAACTGAATACCAAAAGCCATATTGGCCTAAAGATGGTGCAATTTCCTTGGATGGAGGAAATTAGAAAGACAATGATGCTGTGTATCTTGGATGATTGGTTCAACAAGTGAAATCATCTAATAGCATGCCTTTGAGTTGAAACTTTTCTTAGTTTGATCTAGATAGAACTTTCTCCTTGAGAAATGCTTCATCCCTTCTAGATATTTGATCTAACTCTCTCTTTTTCAACTTTGCATCATCTTGTATGCTCTTTTCTTTTTCTTTCATAAATTGGTTTCTCTTCCATTCTGGGCTATCATATCCTCCCCTGAGATGATTATATCCCCTGAGATTAATATAACTTTTGTTGCCCCTTTTTGTTTGGAAGAACTCTTGTTTTGTTATCAACCTGAAATGTGTTAGTTGCAAACCAAAAGAACAAAGTGCAAAGCACTTGATCTATAGTATAATAAACATTTAAGCATCAATATGAACAAAACATAGCAAATTTTATACTAGCAGGACCAATTATGAACTAACAGGACCTTTTGACTAACTAGCAGTACCATGTTTAAAAGCCAATATCAGTTAATTTTATGAACAAAAACACATGTTTTTTCAAAGATTTATCATTCCAATACCTCCTACAAGATATTTGAATCTACCTAAATCAAAAGCTTTGGTGAGAAGGTCTGCATAATTCTTTTCAGAATCAATTTTAATAACTTGTATTAACTTTTTCTCATTGCAATCCCTTATGAAATGGTGTCTGATTTCAATGTGTTTTGTCTTTGAGTGTTGAACTGGGTTTTTAATGATACATATAGTACTGCTATGGTCAATATAAATAATGGTGTTAAGAAAATTATACCCATAGTCAAGCATTTGATTTTGGATCCAAAGAACTTGCCCACAACAACTTGCAGCAGCAACATATTCTGCTTCAGTTGTAGAGTTGGCCACCATTGTTTGTTTCTTGCATTGCCAAGAGATAAGTCTGCAACCAAGAAATTGACATCCACCAGTTGTGGATTTTCTGTCTACAGTTGCACCAGCATAGTCACTATCCGAATAAGCCACCAATTCAAAAGATGATTCCCTTGGATACCAAAGACCCAACCTAGGTTGACCCTTGAGATATCTAAAGATTCTTTCGACTGCTGTGAGATGAGAGATTTTGGGATGTATTTGAAATCTTGCACATACACATACTGAGAACATGATATCTGGTCTTGATGATGTAAGATACATCAAAGACCCAATCATTGACCTATAATTGTGCAAATCCATATCTTCTCCTTCAGCATCCTTGAGTAGACCTTTGTCTGGATCCATTGGTGTACTTGCAACCTTAGAATCAGCAAAATTAAATTTCCTTAGGATCTCTGCTACATACTTATCTTGGCTGATAAATATGCCTTCTTTAGATTGTTTCACTTGGAGACCCAAAAAGAAAGTAAGTTCCCCCATGGAACTCATTTCAAACTTACTATGCATAAGTTTTTGAAATTCTACACACAAGTCTTGGTTTGTTGATCCAAAGATAATGTCATCAACATAAATCTGCACTAGCAAGATGTCTTTCTTTGTTCTTTTGATGAACAAAGTTGGATCAATCCTGCCTCTTTGGAATCCACTTTCTAGTAGAAAACAAGCCAATGTTTCATACCATGCCCTATGAGCTTGGTGTAGGCCATAAAGAGCCTTGGTAACCTTGTAAACTTTGTCTGGATACTCTGCATCAATGAAGCCTGGAGGTTGAGAGACATATACTGGTTCTTCAATTTCACCATATAAAAATGCACTCTTAACATCCATTTGATAGACAGTGAAGCCAATGAATGAAGCATAGGCCAAGAATAGCCTAATTGCTTCAAGTCTTGCAACTGGAGCAAACACTTCTTCATAATCTACCCCTTCTTCTTGAGTATATCCTTGAGCTACCAATCTTGCTTTGTTTCTGATCACTATACCCCTTTCATCTTTCTTGTTTCTGAACACCCATTTGGTTCCAATTGCCCTATTACCTTTGGGCAAATCAACCAATATCCAAACCTTCAGAATCTTGAATTGGAGAAGCTCTTCTTGCATTGCTTCCACCCAACTTTCATCATCTAAAGCTTTGTTTATGTTTTTGGGTTCAGCCTGAGATAGAAAACATGAAAACAGGCATATGTTGGCAATATCATGATTCTTTTCTTCATAAATAGAGGAGATAAACCCTTCTTCATCTGAAGACAAGACTTGAGATAAACCAACTTGAGATCATGTTCTAACACCAGAATCCATGCCACCAATCACATCATCAGTTGAGTGACCTTTAAGAATTCTAGTGTTGGGTGTTTTAGGAACTTCATAGGTAGATGGAAGATTGCTAATCCCCACCTCTTCTGGTAAAGAATCATCTATTTGAACATTCAATGGCTCAGCAGTATCAATATTTGAACTAGCAGGACCATCTGATGAACTAGCAGTACCATTGTCATTTGCACTACTTTCTTGATTCTTTTGATTCTGAGTTCCATGATCATCTTCATTGCCTTCATTTCTTGTGTTTGAAGGTTCTTCTTGACTTGAAGATAGATCCATTCCCTTCCAAATTGGCATCCAGATGTAATCTTGATCTTTAGGAGTTTCAACATTATCTTCAAAACCTGCATTATCATTAGTATTTGTACCTGAAACAGGCACATAATTCATAGATTCTGAAAGCCTATCAATATCAAACATCCAATATGGTCCAATTCCTTTCACATTAGATAGTTTCTCTTGAAACTCTATGTGAAGATTCTCTTCCACTAGCCTAGTGCAAGTGTTAAACACTCTATAGGCCTTACTCTGCAAGGAATACCCTATCAAATAGCCAACATCTGCTTTTCAATCAAACTTGCCTAAATGATCTTTGGTATTTAGAATAGTGACATGACAACCAAAAGGTCTCATAAAACTTAAAGATGGTGTTCTACCAAAGAAAAGTTCATAAGGTGTCTTTCTATGTGGCTTTGTCACAAGAACCCTGTTTTGTACATAACAAGCAGTACCTACTGCTTCAGCCCAAAATGAAATAGGAAACTTAGAGTCTACTAACATAGTTCTAGCAGCCTCTATAAGTGTTCTATTCTTCCTTTCTGCTACTCCATTTTGCTGAGGTGTTCTGGCTACACTAAATTCTCTTTTTATGCCTTTTTCCTTTCAAAAGTCATCCATAACTCTATTCTTGAACTCTGTCCCATTGTCACATCTGATGACTTTGACTTTCTTATCAGATTGGTTTTCTACCTCAGTGATATATGATTTAAGAATCTCACTAGTTTCATGTTTAGATCTTAAAAAGAAAACCCAAGAGAATCTGCTATAGTCATCAGTAACCACAAGACAATATCTTTTCCCATTCAAGCTACACACATTAGTAGGACCAAAGAGATCCATATGAAGCATATATAAAGCCTGAGAAATAGAGTTTTGGGTCTTGGGCTTACAAGAAGCTCTATGTTGTTTGCCTTTTAGACAATCAACACAGGTTTGGTCATTTTGGAAAATCTTTTTGGGTAAACCTCTTACTAAATCATATTTTGCAATAGTGTTGATTGTTTTAAAGTTTACATGACCAAGCCTTCTATGCCAAAGCATAGATTCATCCAATGAGGCTTTTGCTACCAAACAAGTTAAACTCTCCTTAGGATCAATGTTCTTTAAATTAACACTATACATATTGTTCCTTTTTGGAATTTTAAGAAGGATCTGACTCTCATCAGGCATCTTAAAATTAGAAGAAAGAACCATACATTCATTGTCAGTAAATAGAACATTGTTCTTTTTGTCACACATTTGTGAGACACTAAGAAGATTAAACTGAAGTTCTTTCACAAAATACACATTTTCAAAATCTAGTTTACTGGTTTTGATAGTACCTTTACCAGTGATCTTTCCTTTTATTCCTCCCCAAAGGTAACATATCCTCCATCAAATGTTTTGAAGTCTGAGAGGAATGACATGTTGCCTGTCATGTGTCTTGAACATCCACTATCAACATATCCTTGATCTCCAATATCAGATGAATGTTCCTGCACATGAATAAACATATTAGTTTCCTTGGGGTACCCAAGCCATGACAGACTTGGGTTTGCCTCTTGCATCAATGAAATCAAACCTTTTCAGGATTGTTGATGCACCTTTTGATTGGATTGGTTTCCAAATCCAACATGCTGAGGACTTAACAGCACTTTCCCTTTTAATCCATTTTGTGGTCTTTTGTCTATCAGTACCAATTTTGGCAATACCAATTTTGGCAGTACCATTTGGTCTAGCAGGACCTTTTGGTCTAGCAGGACCTTTGGTTTTTGGTTTCCAAATTTGTGTTTTGACCACAGATTTCTTTTGAATAGGACTATTCTCAACTTTTGGTACAGATTTGAAAGTGTTTCTTGTACCCTTATCAGTTGGTTTTGCAATAACAGGCTTATTTTGTCTAACAGTATGTTTAACATTTGTGGTGTTAGACTTAACAAAACTTTTTCTGGGGTGAGTAACATTTGTTTTAGACTTTGATTTACTCCCAGAAACCCATTTATTACAATAAGCATGAAGATGATTAAAGCTACCACAATAATAACAAGCCTTATTGAACATAACAAAGTCATCACCTAGTTGTTGTGACTTAAGGTTGTTCCAATTTCTTTGGCTTCCCCTAGGTTTGTTATTACATTTTTCACAACTTTCAACTGTTTTCAAAAAAGCTTTAGCCTTAGCCTTAATTTCTACTTTCTTAGGACTGATTGGTCCTACTTTGTTTCCTTTGATAGGAACAGTCTCATCTTCATCATCATCAAATACCCAATCTTCAATGATTAGAATATCTGGTTTCTTATCAGTGAGCACCTTAGAGAGTGAGGCATTCTTAGCACTCTCAGAAGGTTCACTCTTCTCTACAGGTTTAGCTAGAGGTTTGTTGATGACTTCATGTAAACCTGACTCAGCTAGATCTGATCCTGGAGGACAAGGAATTCCTCCATAAGGAGGTGGACATTTATTGTATCCTATCCCTGATTTTATTCTTTTATTCATCTGATTCTCAACTATGCTTCTAGTGCATTCAGAAGCAATTTCCAATTTAGTAACAGTCAGTTGAATATTATCTCTAGCCAATGTCACTTTAGTACACTCTGTCCTTAACATTTCTATTTCTGAATCTTTCAAAAATATTTGTCTATTAAGAGCGGCTTTAGCATCAGTAAAGGTGAGTTCATTTTCTCTATAGTGAATGATTTGTTTTTCTAGTTTGGCCATACCACACTTATAGTTAACTAAGGTTTGATTAGTTTTTCTTTCTTCTACTTTTAGCTCATCATAAAGTTTGATATAAGATTTTAATTCATCAAAAGCTTTACAAGTAGTAGAACATTTTGTAATTTGTACCTCAGGTGTGGAGAATGCCATCAAAGCCAATTCATCAGAAGTTGACTCATCTTCACCCATGAAACTCCAATCAAAACCCATGCCATCAATAGCAACCATTGCTTTTGGCTCAGCAATTTCAACAACCTTGCTCTTGCTTTCAAAGCTTCCTTTCTTCTCAAAGCTTCCTTTATTCCTGTTGTCAAACCCTCTACCCTTGTCATCCTGCTTCTTAGGTCTTCTACACTCTCTAGAGTAGTGACCCTTCATGTGGCAGTTGTAACACTCCACTTTTGACTTATCATAGCCAGCAGGCTCATTTCCATTTATAATTATCTTCTTGCCAGTCCTCATCAACAACTTCTTAGCTCTAATGCTCAAAAGTGAAAGTTGCCACTTTATGTCCATCTCTTCAAGATCATCAGGATGAATCTCTTGAAGATCTTCAAATGTTAATATGGACCCATTGTGTTGAGATGTAAGAAAAGCACACCCTATTGTTTCATCTAAAATGGATTTGGTACTACTAGAAGTACTAGCAGTACCAAAGGTTGTGTTGGCAGTACCTTCTTCTCTGCCACCTTTTTCTTCATTATCAACCTTTGAGATGCTTGGTGATGAAACAAACGCCATATTTCCTGAGCTTGACCCAGTAGTCTTCTTTACTTCATGCTCTACTATTTTGAAATTGTTGTAGAGATCATTAAGACTCATCTGATCAATATCTGGCTTGTTCTTCCAGACAATGACATGCATAGACCATTCTGAAGGTAAACTCCTAAGAAATTTAGAGTTTAGGTCTTCTTGAGTTATCATCACTTCATGGATGGCTAACTGACTTGAAAGCTTCTGAAGTCTATTGAACATACTGTCCAAGACTCATTGGTGGCTGTGCCAAAGTTTAATATGTGTTTGGCTGTGAAGTTATCAAATGTTGTTTGGAATGATGTTATCAAATCTTAGCACATACAAATTTTGCATCTTTGTAAGTCATTCAAATCGACATTAGCTTACATAGTATGCATCTAGTTACTTTTAGATCAATATCGTCCAAAAGTTGCATAGTTGTCACTTTGCTTGTAAATAGTTCACTTCGAATTTCACATTTGCTTGTAATGAGTTTATGAATTGTTTAATATGCAACTCCTTGTCTTTTAATATTATTTAAAATGCTCTTCATTTGCAATTAGTGCATGGTATGAATCTTAGTATTTGTTTAGAGAATTAATATTTATGTTTAGTGGAATATAAACTGAACAGTGTGTTTGAAATGAGTATCAATACAATGAATCTACAATTAGTAACATAAACGTCATATTGATGAAATAATGGATGTCTAACTATCGCCGGATTACAAACTAATCTTGAATCTTAAGTAATAAGGTTAGTATTTGTGAGTTATGCATGTATACAATTAAAAAAGTTTATACTTGAAGGTATAAACGATCATATTGTAAATGTGATTATATAGTGAGAGATAAATTTGGTTTTGGTTAATAGTTGGAAAGATGCATGCATGAAGGGTGACTAAGGTATCCTTTTATAAGATAAGGACACCTTATTACAAGTTGTCAAGAGGATGAATATAATACTATACTTTGACTATTCTAGCCTACAATTAAATACAACTACCAATGTACAACTCTGTAATATTCTTCTGTACATCACAAAAGACTAAACTACTTCTACATAACGTATAACAATGTACAAAGACTAATAATTCCACTAAATATCTATTACAAAATATCTAATCGACTTGACATAAGCTTGGCAGGCTCTTCATCAACTAGCAGTACCTTCTACCCAGAAGGTACTGGTAGAACATCTTCATACTCTTCAAAATCAACTAGCAGGCTCTTTGACATCTTTGGCAGGCTCTTTGACTTTGAACATTTTATTCCCAACACACCATGTATGGAAAGAGTGGTGTAACTATTCCTGAAAAATCCTTGCCATCCCTTATCATGTTTGCAAACACTTTCTTTGTAAGTAAGGGAGCAGGATATGTTCCTTTATGAACCTTGATTGCAGACATTTGGTTTTCAATTATCAGTTGCAAAAACCTTGGATATAGAAAATATTTGCTTGAACTATCCAAGTTTTTAATCATACCTTCTAAAATCATTTTTGAAAAATTAAAAGGCTTTCCTTTTGTTAAGAAAATCAAAGCAGATGCCATGGTTGTGCCAAACTTATTCCGGCCTGTTGTTTTAGGACTTAAGCAATGAAGAAGAGTATGAATTAAGAATTTCCATTGGGATGAGAAGAGAGATTTGTAAAATTTCAAATTATTATTTTTCTTCTCATATCCCATTTTGGCTAAACCTTTAAAAATGGCAGCATTTTCAAGACACTCAATTTCTTCATCATCTGCTAGGTGAAGCGATTCCCTAATAGATGACTCATTAATGAGTATGTCTTGGCTATCTACCCTAGCCTTAATCTGGTTCACTTAATTATTAATAGTTATGGCCTTGGCAGTAGACCAAAAATGTTTAATACAAGAGATATATATAGTAGGATTCACAGTTAATGCATACCAAAGATGAGTAGCATTCAAGAAATCAACGATTTCTGTGAAACCTTCAGAACCCTTAGGTTTTTCCAAGAAAGCGACCATGTTATGAAAATGGGCAAACACTCTTGTTGACTCAATTGCCATTGACATTGTAAAATTAGGGTTTATGATTTTGGGATTTTGAAATTGATTGATAAAAAAATGTTAAGGTTTGTGAATAAAATCAATTTATGAATGCGTAAAACTGATTTGAAGTTTCAATTGGGAATTTATACCCTTAGGTATAAATGTTACCAATTCGTCCATGCACTCTCAGACTTAGCAGTACAAACCAGCAGTAGTAAGATTGGATCAGCACTCTCAGAAAGTCTGTTGTTCTTTTTAAACACTTGGTTCACATCAAATTATCACTCCATTTGGCTTATCTTGCAAAAGATTAGTCCAAAAACACAAGAAACAATATTTCACAATAATCACAACCTTTAATTATACTTAGCTGTTGTAAAAATACTTAGCAGTAGAAACCAGCAACATTAACCATAGCAAGCAGCTGAAACAACTTATTGACCTAATAACAGTACCATCCTTTACAAAACTTTACAAAAACACAAAGAGATGAGTTTTTCAAAGATTTAACATTCCAATATTGGCAATTAAGAATTGAAATCTACTCACATCAAAAGCTTTTGTGAGCAAGTCTGCAACATTATTATCAGTATGGATTTTAACAATTTGAATTAACTTCTTTTCATAACAATCTCTTATAAAGTGATGTCTTATCTCAATATGTTTTGTTTTGAATGATAAACATGATTTTTAATAATGCACATAGTACTGCTATTATCAATATAAATTTTGGTATGCATAAAATTGTACCCATAATCCAGCAATTGATTCTGAATCCAGAGCACTTGTCCACAGCAACTTGAAGCAGCTACATACTCAGCTTCAGTTGTGGAATTTGCAACCACTGTTTGTTTCTTGCATTGCCATGAAATCAACCTGCTTCCAAGAAATTGACAACCTCCAGTTGTGGATTTCCTATCCAAGCTTGCTCCAGCATAATCACTATCAGTGTATGCTACCAGATCAAAAGGTGAATCTTTTGGATACCAAAGACCCAATTTTGGTTGATGTCTCAAGTATCTAAAAATTCTCTTCACAGCATAAGATGTGATTCTTTTGGTGAAACTTGGTATCTGGCACAAGCACACACTGCAAACATAATGTCTGGTCTTGAAGCTGTAAGATACATCAATGAACCAATCATTGATCTATATAGATGTACATCAACTTCTTTACCATCTTCATCTTTGAGCAATGGCTTGTTGGTCTCCATTGTTGTCTTTGCAGGCTTCACATCAGTAAACCCAAACTTTCTCAAAATATCAGCTACATATTTATCTTGACTGATAAATATACCATCCTGTTAGGAATTTTATATTTTATGTAATAAAGTCATTGCTGCTGATAGTATAGCTGGTTCCTGCTGGTAGTATTAGTTGCTGCTGTCGCTGGTTCCTGCTGGTAGCTTTGTCTCATTCCTGCTGGCAGCCTTCATTGCTGCTGGTGATAGCGTATTTTTAGTATGTTTGTTATAGTTTATTTAGGAAGATATTTGTGTATATCTCTTCACACGTTTTCATAGAAGTCGTATTAGGGTTTCTTCTCTATGAAAGAAACATACGGCTTAGGGTTTAGAGATCAGTTTTCAATAGAACAAAGTTAATAAAAGATCCATAGAGGATCATTGTTTCTTAGTCATTGTCTTCTTCATATATTTGTGTTTAGTTTCCGCATAAGCACAAGTATACCGTACAGAGATTCTCAACGTAGTTGGTTTGTGTTTACATAAGCTAGCTACACGTTTCGCCAAGCTCACAGATCTATCAAGTGCTCGATCCTACAAGTGGTATCAGAGCCTAGTGAGGATCTCTGTCGAAGAAGAAATCATTTCTAACAAAATCTCTTAAACCATTACACTATGTCTCTATCAGGGGATAAGTTTGAATTATGGGGCATGAAGATTAAATCATTGCTTCATCCTAAATCTATGGTAGAAAGGACAAAAAATGATGAAGCTGAGAGAGAAAGTGTCATTCAAACTCTTTGTAAGGCTACTGAAGCTCAGGACAATGTGGATAAGGAGTTTACATTGGTGGGTTGCTCTTCACAAGCTCAACATTACCCATTTGGCTGTCATGAATTGCATGATAGACTTAAGAGAGAATTTGATGACATGGAGCCACATTATAAAGAGTTGTATATTAAGATTCAAGCTTATGAAAAGGTTGTCAAAACCTTGGAGAAACAAAAGGTATGGTATCAAAATACTCAGCTTGCATATGAAGAAAAAGTAAGGTTATTAGAAAGAGATTTAACTAATACTACTAACTGTTTAAAGCATTCTGAAAGAGAATATGATAAGGTGGTTTTAGAGAAAAATGATATACAGGGCAAACTAGACACTGAAATGGGTAGATTTACGGCATGGACTGATACTTCTAAAAACCTACACAAGTTAATTGATAGTTCTATGTCTATAAAGACTAAACTTGGCTTAGGGTATGGAAAATAATAAATCCAGATCAAGTTTATGACCCTAATGATTATAGTGTCTTTGACCCTGAACCAGTAGATTATCAAATACCTGTTGAGTTTGTAAAGGATGGAGGAATGAATGTTGTTCCTCCACCCATAACAGGAACTTTCATGCCCGCCTCTAACCACTTTGACATTGACTTAGATGAATCATACTTTTCCTATAGGAAAAAGTCAAAGGACTTGTCTGATTCTGATGACTTTGTCTCTTGTTCTGCAAGTAACAAGTCTTCTGAATCTCAGACCATAGACTATACTTCATGTGATTCAAGTGAAAAGTCTGTCATACCAAAGTCTCATAACTCATATTCAAGAGTTGCACCTGAACCTATTGCCAAGACTGCCCCTTCTAAAGTCAACTCTTTGAGTTCTACCAAAAACAATTTGGATTCTGTCATTGAAACTAATAAATCTATTAGTAATCAAAGAGGTCATGTGCAAAGTAAGCCCTTTAAGAAGAAATCTTGTTTTGTGTGTGGTAGTTATTCTCACCTCATCAAAGACTGTGACTTTTATGAGACCAAAATGGGTGGTTGTGCCAAACAACAATAGACCAGACCTATATGGAGAAATGCTGAGAAGATTCCACCTTATGTGCCTAAGGCAATTGCAAAAGGACCAGCATCTGTTGCTGCTGGTAGGCCTTTTAGACCAGCAGCGGTTCCTGCTGGTAAGCCTATTTCATCTGGTAGAACAAATTTTGCTGGTTGGAAAAGAAAAGCTGCTAGACCCATGAACAGACCTACAAACACTTTCTTGCAGCAAAACTATAGGCCTTCTTATTATGACCCAATGTTTATGGGTGGAATGACTTATTCTCCTTGGATTAATTGGCAGGGACAAGTCATCAATGGCTTGGGTAACTTTGTGTAGTTTTTGTGTTCTTCTTATGTTGTTGTATTTTCTTTTTGCTGGTTTTGAGGGGAGGCATAAGCCTTAGGGGAGGCTTATGCTTGGTTTTGTAACTTATTTCTTTGATTTCTGTTCTTTAATTTTGTTTTGCAGTTTATGTAGTCTTCTTGTATATTCTTTGTTTTGTGTGTCCTAACCTTTTGCAGGATGTTAATCAAGCTCTAATAAGAAACATCAATATCATGAATACATTAAAAGAAAAGTTACTATTTATCATTGATAAGGGGGTTACAAGATTCATCATCAGAGGACAACAGCTAACATCTATCAACAACCAAACAAACCAGACAAAAGACAACAAACTCAAGAACCTAACACCCAGACCTCAACTTCACACCTCACCCTGCAACCTACTCCATCTTCCCTTTGCCTTTGCCTTGGCATTTAGGCATCACCTTCCTCACTCCCCTGCCACCAATATCTCCATATAACGTTGGGGTGGCAAGTCCAATCACCACTGGAATTGGTTGACCTCGTTTGTGGACTGGCGGTGGCTGACTTGACCTAGGGAGTGACCTAAGGAATGCCTGGCTTGGCCTAGGTATTGGGAGTTGGTAGAAGGCAGACACATCTTTTTCCATCTCTCTGGTTAGCTCAGCTGAAATAGGATGGTTTGATGGCTTTATTTCCCATTCTCCTTGGTGGTATGTCATGTGCTTTGGCCAGGATGAAGGTTCATCATCAGAGCTAGAATCTTCTGCATCAGATGGGGGAGATGATGGTTCCTCAGCTTTTGCTTTCCCTTTGTTCTTGCTGCTGGTCCCCCTGGTATAACTGGGGGGAAAATAATTTTTCCACCCAGATGATCCTGATGTTGTATCAGATGATGAATCTAATGAGATATCCACAATTTCTGGTTTGGATGTCATTGTGTGAGATTTTTTTTTTTAAAATTAGGGTTTGGAGATTATGATGGTTGTATTGTGTCTTCAAGGGACTTTATAGGCTTAAGGAGAAGTTAATGAAATTAAATGTTGGGTCGGTTTGGAGTTAATTGGGATTTGACGTAAGTCAAACAACAGTTCATTGCCGCTGTTTGACCATCTCATTGCTGCTGGTTGACTAGCCATTGCTGCTGGTAGTAAGTTTTGGTCAAATGTATTGTACCTGCTGGTTGACCATCTGATTGCCTCTGGTTGACCTCATTGCTGCTGGTTTTGATTTATTTGGGGATTTATTTTGGAATGATTTAAATTTCAAAGGTAGTCAAAGATTACGCAAGAAACTCACAATTTAAAGATGCTAAATTGGGAAATCGTATTCACGACCTAAAATTACAACTTCCTCGCCCAAAATAACCACACTCTCTCGCATCAATTTCATTCCTTCTCATTTCCACATCTCATTAACCGATTCTCCAGAATGGCTGCTCTACAATACAAAGAAGATCACTATAAAGTTGGTTATCTCGAATCTTCACCTAGAAGTGAAGGGTATGATAAAGTTCTTGTATTTTTAAGAGGGTCTACTCTTCGATATGCCATTACTCACTGCCCTGTAGTGGTGTATGACTCAATGGTGCGCCAATTTTGGGATTCTGCTGTTGTTCGATCTATTGTGGAAAGACCTAAGGAGATAGTTGCAACGATTGATGAGCAAGAACACATCATTACTGTGGGATCCATTCGTGCTCATCTTCAGCTGAATGATGAAAATGGGTTATATAACTTCACTGAGCAACAAATTTTGGATGGGATGCAAGCAATTGGTTACCCTATTTCTGGTACTTTCACTTTTTACAAGAATAGGCTTTCACCTCAATGGAGGTTTCTTATTCACACTTTTTTGCAATGCCTTAGTATTAAGTCTGGAGGGTGGGACCAATTGGCTAGTCCCGTTTCCTCTGCCCTTATTTGTTTGTCTGATGGGAGGGTATACAATTGGTCTAAATACATTTTTGAGGGAATGATAGGGAATATAGTTAATGTTAAAACCAAATTCCTCATGTACCCTAGATTTTTGCAAATAATCTTAGGTATTCAGACCAATGACCCCATACCTAGGATCATGGGTAGGATGACTGCTAAGTTATTTGCAACTATGAAGACTAGGTTTGAGGGGGAACATCAACCTCTTCTACCAGCTATGTTGCCTGGTGCAGCTGATGCTGCTGGTGGTGCAGCAGACAATGCTGCTGATGCCAATCCACCCATTCCTGCTGTTGTTGGGCCATCAGATGCTGCTGGTGCAAGTGCATCCATTGCTTCTGATACCCAACAGCCACCATCTCCTAGGCCTATCTCTCCTGAGCCTATTGTCCAGACCACCCCTGTAGTACCTCATGTTGACCAACCAACACCTTCAGTTGTGCCTACTGTTGATATCCCTTCATCCTCAAGGCTATCATCTCCTAGTCCACCTAGGCAGTCTTTTGAGTTTGAAACCAATATTGGTGGAGATTCTTATGTGTCTCCACCCAGATCCAATGAAGCTCAACACACCACAGGTATTCCTGCTGGTGGAGCTGAGGATCCTGATGCTCTCACCTCTGTGTCTTCTGTACTTGACAGGTATAAGAAGCAAATTACTGCTTTGGAGTCTGATTTACAGGACACCAAAAAGGATCTTGGAGACAAGGTGAATGCTTTGGAGAGAGAACTAAAGGAGACAAAAAAGACCTTTGATGATACTATTCATAAGTTGGTTGGAAGAGTTGAGCAATTGGAAGCTCAGTTAAAGGGAAAGAAAAGAATGGTTATGCTTTCTGATTCAGATGATGATGACACTCCAATGGCTTTTCAAGGACTTGATGTCTTGGCTTCAGCTTCTATGGAGACTTCTCACATTGAGCCTCCTACAACCAGTGTTCCTGCTCCTACTTCATTTGATGCCAGTAGAGGTGATAAAGCTGATCCTATGCCTCATATTGATCCAGCTGGTAGCTCCTTTGTTGCTACTGGTAGTGTTACCATTGCCCCTGCAAGTGACACTTCCATTCCTGCTATTTCTGATCCTACTCCTGCTAGAATGGTGGATGAACTTGGGGGTTTGGTCTCTGATCAAGAAAGGGCTGAGCAAGAAAAGTTGCTTAAAAACTATGAAGATGACTTGCTGGGGTCAGCCATGGCTAAGCAGTTTCATGCAGATCTCATTGCAGATTTTGCAAGGACTGATAGACCTTTTACAACCACTTTGCCTCCAGAAAGACAAAAGGAGCTAGATGATGCTTCTCTCCATTTTTCTACAGCAAAATGGATGCACTTCTCCTCTCAAGTGGCTGCCAATCCTAACCTTGCCAAGGATATTTTGGGCATTGATATCTCAGATGCTGATTTTCCTGCAAAAAATGGCTGAATTGACAAATCAAGGAGAAAGGCTCTTGCTGATCTCAAAGCCAAGGAGAAAAGGAATAAGCCACTTACATATGCACAGATAAGAGATCATAAGAGACAAGTTCTCAAGAATCAGAGTATTCTATTTTGTTCTTCTGGGTGGTCTATGGTTCAAGTGAGGAAGATGTCAGATGAAGACCTACAAATGTACTATGACAGGATCATGGACCCTATTCTAGCAAAGTCTTCATCTTCATTGGAAGAACCTTCTTCCAAAAGACTTAAACTCACTAACCCTACTGATTATTCACCCAAGGAGCCTTCCATACCTGCTAAACCCCTACCTTCCCTTGCTGCTGATGCTGTTCAGAGTACTTTCTCCACATCTACTATCAGCACCAGAAGGAAAAGTCATGCAAGGAAGCCTTCTTCTAAGTCTCTAGCACAAATGGATGATGAGGAGTTTATTCAGGTTGCTTCAGAGAGTGAATCTGAAGATGATTCTTCTCTTCCTTGGGGTCCTGTTGCTCACTGGAAAGTTATGTCCCAACCTGAAGGGGAGGTTAATATCTTGTTCACACTGGATGGCAAATCCAAACAGTTTATCTTTCTTTGGGATATTTTGCATTTGGTGACCAAGAAAGATTTGCTCAACTTATATGGAATGGTAGTTCAACACTATGAAACTAATAAGGCTTCTGGTTTTAGTCTTCACCTTTAGGGTGATTTGAAAGTTTTAATGGATTCTCAGGTGGGAGGAGACTCTTGTAATATTTGGGCTAATCAACAGTCCTGGAGAGTACATAGTTGGAGGTTGTATACTCCATCTAATGTTCATGTCCTTGAAACTGTCTCTGGATAAGTGCTCTGCATGTTTGTAGATGTTGCATATCCTTTGTCTGTAGAGCTGATGGAAAGAATGCTTAAGAGCAAGTTGAAGGTTAGCAAGATGGCAGTGGGAAATGATATGACCACTGCTGAACAATTTGTTAAGTTCATCAGAAATCAACTTGCTGTTGCAAAAGGCTCCTCGGCTTGATAATGGTATCTTGTTCATTCCTGTTGTTGTTGTATAATTGTTTTTGTTTTCTTTGTTTCTTAGCTAAAAAAAAATAAAAATAAAAAATAAATAAATAAAATTATGTGTGCTAACTTGTGTGTTTGAGTATCACCCTTGCAGGTACAGTGTTGGTTCTAGCACCAACACAACAAATGGTAATCAACTTACCATGTCTCAAAGACAAGAAAAAGTTGACTCACCATGACGGTACGGCTCTGGTGTGATTCTCAAATCCGTTGATAGCTGTGATAGTTTGCTCAAAACAATTAGGGTATTTCAACTCACCCATGTTTCACAACTGAGAGTTGAAATGGTGCTCAATTCACCATGGATTTTACCCTTTTGGGTTTCCAAAGAATTGGCTAGCCCACATGTATATGGCTTGTGGTAAAGGCAGTTGGAAAACCATATTTGGTACTCAATTCACAAAGGTTCAGCTGTAACCAAGAATTGGCTAGTCCTGAGCAAACGGCTACAGGTAAAGACAACTCAAATCCGTTTATAGTTGATGATTTACTAAAAATCATATGGTTATCAATGTACCATGGTCTTACACACCAAAACATTGGCTACTCCAGTAGTGATGGCTATTGGTAAAGAGACATCAAATCCATTAATTTTCAATGATTCACCTCTCACAGGAGTTTACACACCTGGAAGTGATGAGAATAGTATGAAACTTAAGTGATTTGATGTACACATTCTCATAGTAGCAGTCAAGATCAAGTGGAATACATGGTGACCAGCTTATTATTTTGAAGAAGTGATTTCCTATTGCTGTTGCACTATAGAGGTTGCTGCTGGAAGTTTATGCTTAACGTATGATGCTGCTGGTTACTTACTGATGCTGCTGCTCAAGTGCAATCCTCAGGCCTGAGATGTTCAAGATCTATCATGTGGAAACTGGACTTTTACCTAGTCAAAATCCAGTTTAGGGGAGGATTGTTAGGAATTTTATATTTCATGTAATAAAGTCATTGCTGCTGATAGTATAGCTGGTTCCTGCTGGTAGTATTAGTTGCTGCTGTCGCTGGTTCCTGCTCGTAGCTTTGTCTCATTCCTGCTGGCAGCTTTCATTGCTGCTGGTGATAGTGTATTTTTAGTATGTTTGTTATAGTTTATTTAGGAAGAGATTTGTGTATATCTCTTCACACGTTTGTTGAACCAAAGATGATATCATCAACATAAACTTGAACCAGCAAGATATCATCTTTTTTCCTTTTGATAAACAAAGTCTAGTCAACCTTTCCTATACTAAAACCATTATTCAGCAAGTAGTTTGACAATGTGTCATACCAAGCTCTGGGAGCTTGATGTAAACCATAAAGTGCTTTATCCACCTTGTAAACTTTATCAGGAAAATTATGGTCTTCAAATCCAGGTAGTTGTGAGACATACACTTCCTCATCAATTGTCCCATACATAAAAACACTCTTCACATCCATTTGATACACAGCAAAATCTTTGTATGAAGCATAAGCTAAGAACAATCTGATAGCATCAATTCTCGCAACAGGTTCAACCACTTCATCATAATCAATACCTTCTTCTTGAGTGTATCCCTGAGCAACTAATCTTGCCTTATTTCTGATTACGATGCCTCTTTCATCCTTTTTGCATCAAAAAACCCACTTTGTACCAATTGCCCTTTTTCCATTAGGCAAGTCTACTAAGGTCCAAACCTCTTGAAGCTTGAATTGTATAAGCTCTTCCTGCATAGCTTCCACCCAGCTTGGATCTTGAAGGGCTTTGTAGGCATTCTCGGGTTCTACTTGTGATAGAAAACAAGCAAACAAACAATTTTGTAGATCTTTATGACTGCTTCTTTGATAAAGAGACCTTACAAAGAAGCCTTGATTCATTAAATCCTTCAAACCTTTTGACCTACTTCTTGTTTGAACATAAGACTGTACATCTCCAATGATTTGTTCCTTAGGATGATCCTTGTGAACTCTAGTAGTTGGAATGGGACTGACAAGGATAATAGGATCCATGTTGCCAATGTCAGCTTCTGAACCAAATACTTCATCATCAACATATTCATCATCAGTAGCAGGATATATGTTTTCCAAAGGAGGCATATCAGACTCATCTGGATAGTCAAAATCATTAAAGAGTCCTTTGGCAGTAGAAACATTATGCTCAGATTTAGAAACAGAGTTAAAACTGCTAGTGTTATTTTCTGCAGCAGCAGAAACTTTTGCTTAGCAGCAGTAACTGTATTTGTGCTTCTAGTGGTATTTCCAAGATCTATGCTTGGAAGTTCATCAGCATCAGTGGTATTGTTCTTTCCTGAGTCGTTAGAAACCACTTTATCAACATCAGAAGGTTTAGCACCCCCTTCTTTATCATCTTTTGGTTCTTCATGAACATCATCATCTTTTTCTGAATTCTTTTTTCTTTTTCTCTGTGGTTATGAAAGGTGGATCAGGCATCTAATTGGGTAGCAAGATATACTCCTTTGCAAATTTAGTCACCTTATCAGCTTGTGTACCTGCATTAGAATCAGCTTTTGTACCTGCATACTCATTAATTTGTGTACCTGCAACAATTGGCTCATAATTCATGGTTTTAGTTAGTGAATCAATATCAAATAGCCAGTCTGGTCCGCTTCCTACAGCATTAGGTGTAATCTCACTAAACCTAACATGTAAGTTTTCTTCCACATGTTTGGTCCTACTATTGAACACTCTAAAATCTTTACTATTGGTTGAGTATCCAACAAAGAAACCTTCATCAGCCTTCTCATCAACCTTTCCTAAGTGATCAATGGTATTCAAGATAGTAACAGGACACCCAAATGGTTTTAAGAAATCTAACATTGGTTTTCTACCATGTAAAAGTTCATAAGGGTTCTTTGTTGATCCCAGTTGAACACTTTATCTAATTCTTTAGCTTGTAAAGATTTAGGTATCTTAGATAAATCTAAAACAACTAAGGTATAGAAACTATCTTGAAACAATATTAAACACAATGCGGAATCTTATGTTTAATCTTAAGAAGAACTGTAAAACCCTAAAAATCTAAAATGTGTAAAAAGACCAAAATGCCCCTGCAAGTTTAAAAATTTATTTAAAGCTTATAAAGTATCCAATAAATCCCAAACTTCTGGCAATGCATAAAATATGTTACCAAATAATTTTGACAACTTTATTTAACATTTATACAAATTATGAAATGACTAAAATACCCCTATATGGACCTAATTAATTATAATTAACATTATGGTTAATAAAGAAGATTTAAATGAAACAATTTTGGAAATAATCAATCCCATCATGGGCCTATTCATTAGCACCGAAAATCAGGGTCAAATCCCTCCCCTAGGACTCGGCAACACTCCATTTATTTCATCCTCATCTCATTTTTCTCTCTAAAACCAAAACCGATCCATCCAAGAAACCCTAAAACACAAAGAAATTCGTATCCTCCTCATCCGATTTTTCCAAAGCTAAAGATCATTTTTCCTGTGTTCTTGGTCACCTTTAGAAGGCTAGAAAAATTGTTTTGGAAGTGGTTTGTGGCCGGATTCGATCCAAGGGAAATATTCCTTGTCGCTAGAACAAAATAAGGTATTGATCGAATTAATTCTTGCGACCTCCTATAAATTCGTTTCTTATTTTTCTTGTGTTCCTCACATCATATGTGACCTGTGAAAATTGGTTTCATGATTTTTAGATCGTTTTTGAAGTCGTGGTGATTTTTGACCCGTTTTGGCTAATCGCGTACAAAAGAATTCGTACACCTCATTTCACACGTTCGAATCTCCTTGTGGTAATTTTCTCAGATCCTATATGTCATATGAACATCAAATAAAATGTATAAGTTGATCCATGCATGCTCATTATAATATTTGTGAATTAAATCTTAAAAACGTGTATAAAACATGAATAATTCAATCCGAATTTTTGAGGCTTCTTATTTATTTTATTTGGACTCTAAATGATCATAATAATCTGAGAAAAATGTTATTTCGAATTGTTGGGGCCTAATCGAATTATTTGTGGATTTACTTAATTTACCGAATTAAAGGAAATTAAAAAGAAAAGGAAAATAAAATGTAATTCGAATTAGGGTTTATAATTAGGGCTTGATTTTGAATGATAAATGATGTTACAATGATTATATGATGATTTAGTAATGATTGGTATTTTTAGGGCTAGAGTTTTTGGTTAATAAAAATATTATGCGAGTGGAATTAAAATGTTAGGGGGTGTTTTGTAACTTTTAAAACTCAAGGGTTATTTTTAGAACTTATTTTGGGACATGTACTTACTGTATAAAATATAAGAGGAAGGGGTCTAGTGTCATTTTTGTATTTTAAAGGATTAAAATGTTTTTAGGGTTTAATATTAGTTCGATTTAGAAAATAATTAAATGGAGGGACTAAACTTGTAATTTCTGGAAAGTTAGTGCTGTTTTGAGTATTTTAATATATTCAGGGGGTTATGGGTAATTTTGGTAATTTAATGGCTTAATATGTAATTATTGATAATTAAAAGTTGAAATGGTAATTTAAGGGACTAAATATGTAACTTTGATAACTTGAGGGACTTGATGTGTAAATTATGAATTCTTAAGGGTAGATTCGTACAACATGGTGAAATAAGTGTCCATTGTGTAATTTTGATAAATAAAGGGCTTAATGTGTAATTATGGACATTATAAGGTTTAAAATGAAAATTATATAACTTAAGGGTGTAAAGTGTAAAATTGAGAAACTTGAGGGGCTGAATTTGTTAACTTGATAAATATGGATTCAAAACAGATTATTTGGGATATTTTCATATTTGAACCTTATCTTTGATATAATTACACTTAAAACCCTAATTTATGTAAAGTTGTCATAAGTAACCCTAAACTTTTGTGACTTGTTAAAATCCACCCTAAAACCATAATATGTTGTGATAATGACTTAACCTAAATGAGAATATGGGAATCTTTCTAATTATGGGAACTTTCTAAAAATAGAAACTTACCAAATATGGAAATCTGCTAAAAATGGAAAGTTACTTAAAATGGAAAGGTTTGTAATTCTTTTCTACCCCTCTAGGTGTGAAGAAGGAGAGGACCTGATCTTTTCATCTTACTCATTTCTGGTTGTGTTTGCTTTTGAAATAAGGTACGGATATTCTGCCCTTTTTAATAAGGTGCCTTCGGTCTCTTGACTTCTGATTTGAACCTATGATATGAACCTTTGATATGAACCCTGTGAAATGAACCCTATGATATGAACCTTGTCATTTGGACTGTGATTATGACCATGTGAACCTTTGCTTTGATATGAACCTGTGATCTTTGACCCCAGTTTGATACTACGAGCCAAATGTGTTTCCTAGCCATGAAGGTAACATGGCCGTGTCTGTGATGCACCACTGACATGACTCTTGTGTGGTCAGAGTGATTAACCACACCGTCCCCATTGTGATTTGTGAAATGCATGCGATTATTATTATTATTATGGCCAATGTGATATGTGGGGGGCGTATGGATGCATCCTAGATTTGTATTGTGATTGTGATATGGTGATATGTGATATGTGGTGACTGATGATGGGTGCAATCCACGTCTTTCACAAAATGTGGGAGCTGATCACTCCATTGTGATACATGAGGACACCCCTCATATTATCCGGTTACTGAAGAGGTATCCCCTCTAGATTACTGTGAATGTGATATGTGATGTGATATGTGGGCTCGTGGTGGATGACTGTCCTAACCTTTACTCTTGTACCTTATGTATATCTCTTTCATTATGCTTCGTTGTTTCGTTTCCGTTTATTATATATATCTGTTCACTGGGCTTTTTAAGCTCAGCCGCACGTTTTCCTTTTCGTGTGCGGCAGGTATCTAAGCTAGGAGCTTTTGGTTTATGCTTTGGATGGGATGAGAGATAGATGAAGCTTTGACCTTAGATGACCACCTTTATCTTATGACTTTGTTTTGATCATGGATTTCATTTGTAATCGTACCTTTGGTTTATTTCCTTTCCTTGAACTTATGTATTTCAAGTCGTGTTGACTTGACTTTCTCTTATGCATTTATTTAAGACTTCCGCTGTGTATTTATGTATGCTTTGATTAGTCACCATAATGTGATACTTCTACCCTTGTCGGGTTGGGGTGTTACAATTATGGTATCAAAGCCCAGGCTGCGACCTGTAGTACATAAGCATGGCCTGTGAGTCTTATGGACCCTAGGAATTGACCCTTAAGGTTTAAGTTTTGACTGGTGAGGTTTTGGGTAGTCTTAGGTTCCGTTTCGTCTTCCATTTCGTGCTTATTCTCTTATATTGTTGCTAATCGTTTTCGAAATCATTCAGATGGTGAATACTCACATCAGGAATATAATGGAGTGACCCCTGATTTTCAGGCCATGATAGCAGAAGCTTTGGCCAACGCTCTTCCTAACTTGGTGACTCAGGTTACCAACAATATTCAGAATGGGGCAGGTCCTTCCGGAGGTGGTGGTGCAGGTTCAGGTCCAGGTAATGGTGGTGGAGGTGCTCCACCAGTTGGTATCCATGTCTGGATTGAGAGGTTTAACAAGCTCAAACCCCTCTCTTTCCGTAAAGCTGCCGTCCCCACTGAGGCGGAAGACTGGATTATCCACATGGAAAAGATGTTTAAGGTTTTGGGTCGTCCAGATGAGGTTAAGACGAGATTGGCTGCATTTAAGTTTGAAGGCGATGCACAGAGCTGGTGGACAGCTTATACTCAGGCTCAGGAGCAGGGTTTTGAGGAGACTTGTACTTGGGAGGATTTTATGGGTATCTTTTATAAGCAGTACATTCCAGTGGCTGAACAGCAGCGATATGAGCGGGAGTATGGGAACATTCGTCAGGGGATCAAGAGACGACTGTGGAGTTTATGCAGCGATTTATGAGGCTGGCCAGTTTCGTTGGGCCAGAGGTTACGGGAGATGCTTACCGTCAGGCTAAGACATTTAAGTGGGCGTTAAAGAAATGGATATTGGACCGTATCGTGAATACGCCTTATGATGATGTGGCGGCGGTTGCGAACGACGCTCGCAACATTGAGATGTTGCATAGTGATAGTAGTGGTTTTAATAAGCGTGATAGGGATGGTAACCGGGTGTATTCCAGGGGACAGAGTCAGCAGGGACAGGGTCAGGATCAGAGAGGTCGACAGGACCATAGGTATGATCAGCGCGGTCGCCAGGACCGGGACTATAGTCAGAGGCGACAGGATTCTCGTGGTTATGATAGGCAGGTTTCTGGGAGGAGTGGCTACAACAGCAACCCACGTCAGTATCGTGATCAGACTACTCGGGGTGCTCAGTCGGGTTATCAGTCAGGTTCTTCTGGACAGGGGAGGACTAATGAAGTGTTACCTCCTCCACCGCTTTGTCCCACTTGTGGAAAGCCTCATCCGGGGCCATGCCACAAGGCTTCGGGAGGATGCTTTGCTTGTGGGTCTCTTACGCACAGGGTGAAGGATTGTCCGAATGACAAGAGGAAGCAGGTTGTTCCATCAGGTTCGGGTAGGCCAGCTCCTACTTCTGGTCGGGTTTATTCTCTCACACGTGATCAGGCGGCAGGCACGTCAGGTACCATTACCGGTTATCTTTATATTGGAGATCGTATTGTTTTTGCTTTATTTGACACCGGTGCTACACATTCTATAATATCTAATACGCTTGCCAAGAAAATAAATGTAACTCCAACACCATTGAATAATCTTATATCTATCTCCACTCCTATGAAAACCCAAGTCACCATCGATTGTGAATATGTGAATTGTCCGCTAAGATTTGATGATTGTGTTCGTCCGGCTAATTTGCTTCCCCTCGATATGATTGATTTTGATATAATTTTGGGTATGGACTGGTTGTCTTTCCATAAGGCCACCATCGACTGTCATGCCAGAAGTGTAAGTTTTGGCAATATTCATCATCCGGATTTTGTGTATCACGGTTCTCAGCCTTTGAAATCTGTTAAGCTTATTTCTGCTATGAAAGCGCGGACTCTAATCTCTCATGGTTGCCAAGGGTTTTTGGCCTCTGTTAAAGATACGTCTTCTCAGGGACCTGATGTTAGTAGTGTTCCCATTGTTCGGGAGTTCGCTGATGTCTTTCCCGAAGAACTTCCTGGTCTTCCTCCCACCAGAGAAGTTGAATTCAGTATTGATCTAGTTCCCGGTGCTGAGCCTATCTCTAAGGCTCCGTACCGAATGGCTCCAGTTGAACTCAAAGAATTGAAAGTGCAGTTAGAGGAATTATTGGAGAACGATTTTATTCGTCCGAGTGTTTCTCCATGGGGCGCTCCTGTGCTATTTGTGAAAAAGAAGGATGGTAGTATGCGCCTTTGTATTGATTATCGGGAGCTCAACCGCATTACTATTCGTAACCGTTATCCCCTTCCGCGCATCGACGATTTGTTTGATCAGTTACAAGGGGCAAAGCATTTCTCTAAGATTGATTTGAGATCGGGTTACCATCAGCTTCGTGTGAGGGAACAAGATGTTCCCAAGACTGCTTTTCGAACCCGCTATGGTCATTACGAATTCCTGGTTATGCCTTTCGGCTTGACCAATGCTCCGGCCGTTTTTATGGACCTTATGAACCGGGTTTTCCATGAGTTTCTCGATAAATTTGTCATTGTCTTCATCGATGATATTCTTGTCTATTCGAAATCTAAGGAGGAGCACGAACAACATCTTCGGACTGTGTTGGAGATTCTTAGACAGAAGAAGTTGTACGCGAAGTTTTCTAAGTGTGAATTCTGGTTGAGTCAGGTCGCATTTCTAGGTCACATTGTTTCTGCGGAGGGTATCACTATGGACCCAGCGAAGGTCGAGGCTATCACTAAATGGCCTAGACCTACAAATGTGACTGAGGTGAGAAGTTTTCTGGGGCTCGCGGGTTATTATCGTCGTTTCGTTGAGGGTTTCTCACGGCTGGCCTTGCCGTTGACACAGTTGATGAGAAAAGGGGAGAAATTTGTATGGACTGAGGAGAGGGAGAACAGTTTTGAGGAGCTTAAGCAGAGATTACTGTCGGCACCTATTCTGACTCTTCCGTCCGGTTCGGGTGGTTTCCAGATTTATAGTGATGCATCTAAAAAGGGTTTGGGTTGCGTTTTAATGCAGCACGGAAAAGTTATCGCCTATGCTTCGAGGCAACTGAAGCCGTATGAAGAAAATTATCCGACGCACGATTTGGAATTGGCTGCAGTGGTTTTCGCTCTTAAAATATGGCGGCATTATCTATACGGCGAGTCATGTGACATTTTCACCGACCACAAAAGCCTTAAATATATTTTCACGCAGAAGGAGCTGAATATGAGACAGAGGCGATGGTTGGAACTCTTAAAAGATTACGACACCCACATCCAGTATCATCCCGGCAAGGCAAATGTTGTTGCCGACGCTCTTAGCCGGAAGTCGGGTATGGTCGCTAGTCTAAATTTTGAGCCTCGGATTCTAAATGATTTAGAGATCCTTGATGTTGAGTTTTGTGTTCGGGTTGTGGCGGTTACTGGGCTAGTCTAAAGGTTGAGTCCAATCTCATCCTGCGGATTAAAGAAGCCCAGAAAGATGACGGTGAACTCTGGGCTATTGTGCAGAATGTGGAAGATGGAAAGCAATCTGAGTTCCGGGTTGATGAGTTTGGTGTGGTATGGTTCGAGGATCGGCTTTGTGTTCCTAACGATCTTGATTTGCGAGAGGCGGTTTTGTCAGAGGCGCATAGTTCTCCCTTTACTATACATCCGGGTTCCACAAAGATGTACCGAGACCTGAAACAGCATTTTTGGTGGAACGGCATGAAACATGATGTGGCATCTTTTGTAGCTAGGTGTTTGGTTTGTCAGCAGGTCAAGATCGAGCACCAGAGAGCTGGTGGGTTATTACAGCCGTTAGATATTCCGACTTGGAAATAGGAGGAAGTTACGATGGATTTTGTTACGGGATTACCTATTACCAGAAGGAAACATGACGCGATTTGGGTAGTAGTTGATCGGCTGACTAAATCTGCTCATTTCATACCCATTCGTGTGAAGTACGGTGTTAATAAGTTGGCGGAAATCTTTAGGCAGGAGATTGTTAGGCTTCACGGTATGCCCACGGCCATTATTTCTGATAGAGATCCACGTTTTACTTCTAGATTCTGGAGGGGTTTACACAAGGCTTGGGGTGCACGACTCAAATTCAGTACGGCTTTCCACCCTCAGACAGATGGTCAGTCAGAGCGGACCATCCAGACATTGGAGGACATGCTGAGGGCATGTGCGTTAGAGTGGACGGGTAATTGGGACGAGTATCTTTGTTTAGTAGAGTTCGCTTACAACAACAGCTGGCATGCTAGTATTCGGATGGCTCCTTTCGAGATGTTGTATGGGCGGAAATGTAGAGCACCCGTTTGTTGGAACGAAGTAGGAGAACGTGCTATTGAGGGTCCGGAGTTGGTTCAGATCACGAATGAGAAGGTAGATGTGGCTAAGGAGAAGTTGAAAGAAGCTCGGGCACGTCAGAAAAGTTATGCGGATAAACACCGTCGTAATTTGGAGTTTCAGGTTGGCGATCGGGTTTTCCTTAAGGTTTCACCGTTCCGAGGAGTTAAACGTTTTGGAATCAAGGGCAAGCTGAGTCCTCGATTCATCGAACCATTCGAGATCCTGGAGCGTATTGGAGAGGTTTCCTACCGTCTAGCTCTACCTCCCCAGCTTTCGCATGTGCATGATGTATTCCATGTATCTCTCCTACGGGGATACAACTATCATCCTCTTCATGTGGTATCTTATCCTCTCGATCAGATTCAGCCGGATATGTCTCTTCCGGAGGAGCCGGAAGCGGTTCTGGATCGCCAAGAGCGAGTTATGAGACGTAAAGTAATTCCATTCGTTAAGATTCTTTGGCGGAACCACCCAGAGCGGGAAGCTACCTGGGAGACTGAGGAGTCTATTCGTGCTAGTTATCCTCATTTTGTATTCTGATCTGGTATGTCTCTGTTTTGTTTTCGTTCTATTTCATTTCTACTTCTTTGCAAATTTCGAGGACGAAATTTTTCGTTTAGAGGGGAAGAGTTGTAAAACCCTAAAAATCTAAAATGTGTAAAAAGACCAAAATGCCCCTGCAAGTTTAAAATTTTATTTAAAGCTTATAAAGTATCCAATAAATCCCAAACTTCTGGCAATGCATAAAATATGTTACCAAATAATTTTGACAACTTTATTTAACATTTATACAAATTATGAAATGACTAAAATACCCCTATATGGACCTAATTAATTATAATTAACATTATGGTTAATAAAGAAGATTTAAATGAAACAATTTTGGAAATAATCAATCCCATCATGGGCCTATTCATTAGCACCGAAAATCAGGGTCAAATCCCTCCCCTAGGACTCGGCAACCCTCCATTTATTTCATCCTCATCTCATTTTTCTCTCTAAAACCAAAACCGATCCATCCAAGAAACCCTAAAACACAAAGAAATTCGTATCCTCCTCATCCGATTTTTCCAAAGCTAAAGATCATTTTTCCTGTGTTCTTGGTCACCTTTAGAAGGCTAGAAAAATTGTTTTGGAAGTGGTTTGTGGCCGGATTCGATCCAAGGGAAATATTCCTTGTCGCTAGAACAAAATAAGGTATTGATCGAATTAATTCTTGTGACCTCCTATAAATTCGTTTCTTATTTTTCTTGTGTTCCTCACATCATATGTGACCTGTGAAAATTGGTTTCATGATTTTTAGATCGTTTTTGAAGTCGTGGTGATTTTTGACCCGTTTTGGCTAATCGCGTACAAAAGAATTCGTACACCTCATTTCACACGTTCGAATCTCCTTGTGGTAATTTTCTCAGATCCTATATGTCATATGAACATCAAATAAAATGTATAAGTCGATCCATGCATGCTCATTATAATATTTGTGAATTAAATCTTAAAAACGTGTATAAAACATGAATAATTCAATCCGAATTTTTGAGGCTTCTTATTTATTTTATTTGGACTCTACATGATCATAATAATCTAAGAAAAATGTTATTTCGAATTGTTGGGGCCTAATCGAATTATTTGTGGATTTACATAATTTACCGAATTAAAGGAAATTAAAAAGAAAAGGAAAATAAAATGTAATTCGAATTAGGGTTTATAATTAGGGCTTGATTTTGAATGATAAATGATGTTACAATGATTATATGATGATTTAGTAATGATTGGTATTTTTAGGGCTAGAGTTTTTGGTTAATAAAAATATTATGCGAGTGGAATTAAAATGTTAGGGGGTGTTTTGTAACTTTTAAAACTCAAGGGTTATTTTTAGAACTTATTTTGGGACATGTACTTACTGTATAAAATATAAGAGGAAGGGGTCTAGTGTCATTTTTGTATTTTAAAGGATTAAAATGTTTTTAGGGTTTAATATTAGTTCGATTTAGAAAATAATTAAATGGAGGGACTAAACTTGTAATTTCTGGAAAGTTAGTGCTGTTTTGAGTATTTTAATATATTCAGGGGGTTATGGGTAATTTTGGTAATTTAATGGATTAATATGTAATTATTGATAATTAAAAGTTGAAATGGTAATTTAAGGGACTAAATATGTAACTTTGATAACTTGAGGGACTTGATGTGTAAATTATGAATTCTTAAGGGTAGATTCGTACAACATGGTGAAATAAGTGTCCATTGTGTAATTTTGATAAATAAAGGGCTTAATGTGTAATTATGGACATTATAAGGTTTAAAATGAAAATTATATAACTTAAGGGTGTAAAGTGTAAAATTGAGAAACTTGAGGGGCTGAATTTGTTAACTTGATAAATATGGATTCAAAACAGATTATTTGGGATATTTTCATATTTGAACCTTATCTTTGATATAATTACACTTAAAACCCTAATTTATGTAAAGTTGTCATAAGTAACCCTAAACTTTTGTGACTTGTTAAAATCCACCCTAAAACCATAATATGTTGTGATAATGACTTAACCTAAATGAGAATATGGGAATCTTTCTAATTATGGGAACTTTCTAAAAATAGAAACTTACCAAATATGGAAATCTGCTAAAAATGGAAAGTTACTTAAAATGGAAAGGTTTGTAATTCTTTTCTACCCCTCTAGGTGTGAAGAAGGAGAGGACCTGATCTTTTCATCTTACTCATTTCTGGTTGTGTTTGCTTTTGAAATAAGGTACGGATATTCTGCCCTTTTTAATAAGGTGCCTTCGGTCTCTTGACTTCTGATTTGAACCTATGATATGAACCTTTGATATGAACCCTGTGAAATGAACCCTATGATATGAACCTTGTCATTTGGACTGTGATTATGACCATGTGAACCTTTGCTTTGATATGAACCTGTGATCTTTGACCCCAGTTTGATACTACGAGCCAAATGTGTTTCCTAGCCATGAAGGTAACATGGCCGTGTCTGTGATGCACCACTGACATGACTCTTGTGTGGTCAGAGTGATTAACCACACCGTCCCCATTGTGATTTGTGAAATGCATGCGATTATTATTATTATTATGGCCAATGTGATATGTGGGGGGCGTATGGATGCATCCTAGATTTGTATTGTGATTGTGATATGGTGATATGTGATATGTGGTGGCTGATGATGGGTGCAATCCACGTCTTTCACAAAATGTGGGAGCTGATCACTCCATTGTGATACATGAGGACACCCCTCATATTATCCGGTTACTGAAGAGGTATCCCCTCTAGATTACTGTGAATGTGATATGTGATGTGATATGTGGGCTCGTGGTGGATGACTGTCCTAACCTTTACTCTTGTACCTTATGTATATCTCTTTCATTATGCTTCGTTGTTTCGTTTCCGTTTATTATATATATCTGTTCACTGGGCTTTTTAAGCTCAGCCGCACGTTTTCCTTTTCGTGTGCGGCAGGTATCTAAGCTAGGAGCTTTTGGTTTATGCTTTGGATGGGATGAGAGATAGATGAAGCTTTGACCTTAGATGACCACCTTTATCTTATGACTTTGTTTTGATCATGGATTTCATTTGTAATCGTACCTTTGGTTTATTTCCTTTCCTTGAACTTATGTATTTCAAGTCGTGTTGACTTGACTTTCTCATATGCATTTATTTAAGACTTCCGCTGTGTATTTATGTATGCTTTGATTAGTCACCATAATGTGATACTTCTACCCTTGTCGGGTTGGGGTGTTACAAGAACAATGAACACATTTGTTAATTTCACTAAACACTTTAATATATTAAATACGAATACTCTAAACTAATAGGGTTACAAAACCTTGAAGTGACTTGACTATATGAATAATACGTATGTTCAGATCTCTAACTCTATGCCCTAGGACCTCCTTTTATAGACTAAGGAGTCCTAGTCAGCTTACAATAACTTTCTACACAAGATAAATCTTTTAGAATCTTTTCTAAACTTATCTAACTGACTATACAAGTTATCACATAAGAAGCAGAAACTATCTATAGCAGTAGTATCGTTTATGCCTAGCAGTATTATCCACTTAGTGTATTCTCTTGATCTTTAACAACATCTCCAGCAGTAGTATGAAATACACTAGCAGTGGTATCATTATCACCAGCAGTAGTATCACACTTAGTGAATTTTCCATTGAGCAGTTGTATCAATTATAGCAACAGCACCTCAAAACCCAACAATCCTCCCCTAAACTTGATATTTTCCTCCAAAATCATCAAGTTTCTAGTTTAGCTTTATCCTTCACCAGGAGGATGCTTCCAAACACATTTACTTCTGTTTTGGTGGCTTAGGATTGAGCACTCTTTCATACTTTTTCAACAACTGATATGCCTGATCATCAGCCCAATAATCCTTTTGCAATTGTAATTTGATTTCCCCTTTTACCATCTGCAGAACTATTACCTTTTTGTATGACAGAGGATAATCCTTTTCCACAAGCATATAAAGAATCAAAGGCCCAGCAGTCAAAAAATGAACACCACAACTCTGAAACAATTTCCATATTAGAACTTTGTATTGTTGAAGTTCTCTCCACTCTGCATCTTCAGAAGTTGGTTCAAACATTAACTTCAGAGAGTTCCACATTACTTTGTCATGCATCTCCTTTGGATAATCTTTGCCAAACTTAGTATCACCAAATTTGTCTTTAGTCATCCTCCAGAGTGTCTTAATGTCATCTCTATGAAAGTAATAAAGCATTTGCTGAAGTGTGAGAAATCTATAGTTTTCACCATTGGTTCTTTTCATGTCCCAGTAAGCTTCACTTCCATCTTGAACTCCAGAAGAAACATGAATGATGGGATGTTTGATACCTAAAGGAATAGCATCAACTACTTTAGGTTCATTCATCTTGTAAGAAACTGTAAGAGCTTGCATTTGTTCTCTGTCATCAGCTTCAGGTTCCTTTATCTCATCAACTTTTTCTTGCTCACTTTCAGATTCATTATCTTGCTCAACTGCCTTAGACTTGTCAGCCTTCCTCTTCTTTCTACCAACAGTCTTCAAAACATTTCCAGCTCTCTTTACACCTGAGCCAGAAGTTTCTTTCTTTTCTTCCTCTACCTTCTCATCCACCTTTTCACCTTGCTTCACCACTGTTTTTGTCACCTGATCCTCTGTTTCCATTGGCACAAAAGCATCAATTTCTCTTTTAGCATTGTTGTACATCTTCTCAATCTCATTATCAGTAATGTGAGATAACTGATTCTTCTTGTAACCCTTCATGTTTTTCAGGTAAGCCTCATGTACTTTCTTTCTTTGCTTGACAGTTGGTGGTCTGAGTAGTATTTTCTTCTTTCTCCTTTCAGCATCATACATCATCTGTCTTTCAACCATAAACTCCTTCAACCATTGAGATACATCAAAAGTAGATATTTCTTGCTCTTCCTGCTTCACCATCTTGGAGAGCTCAATATCTGCATCACATTTGATTCTTTCTGCATCCCAAGCATCAAGTAAAGCCTTTGTTTTAGCTTCATCTTCAGCATGCTTTCTTTGTTGTTCAAGCACAACTTGGTTTTCAGATTCAAGCTCAGCAGCCAATTTCTTTGCAGCCTCTTCATCAAATGCTATCTGCTTCTCTCTTGGCCAAAATTCCACATGTATTTCAGGTTCAGTTTCTTCAATTAATACTCCTTTTCCTTTGCCTGAATACTGTGGTGGTTGTACAATCTTCTTGGATAATGAGGAAGGTTCTTTGATGATTACACCTTTAACAGGTGCTTTAGTTGGTTTTGGTGATGATTTTGGTTTTGTTTGTGTTGGTTGTGATGTTTTTAGTTGAATCATAGTTGAATCATAGTTGCTGCTAAGCTTGTTTCATCATCTAAAAGATCAGCAGTAGAAAGTTTCTTTCCAGCAGCAGAAACTTCAGTAGTAGAAACTTTTACCTTAGCAGTAGAAAGATCAACACTAGCAGTAGAAAGATCAACACCAGCAGTAGTATCAACCTTAGCTACCATATGCTCCTTAGAAACCTCTTCAAGCACAACTGCATGACCTTCTTTATCAGCAACCACAAAATTATCAACTCCATCACCTTCAACATCCATATTATTTGCACCAGCACCTTGAACAGTTATATCCTCCCCTGAGACTTTGCTTTTATTCCTCCCCTGTTTGGAAGCATACTCTCCCAAACTTGTATCCTTAGAGGAACTCACTCTTTAGGCTGTGCCAACCTTCTTCAACCTTTTGTATATTGTTGTTGTTCTTGGCCTCTTTTGACCTTTCAAGTGTTTAACTCTCAGCTTCAAAATTTTGATCTATGCACCCTGTATAGCTGTGAGCTTTTGTAGACCAAGAACAATCTTTGACAACTTTGTACATTTTTCCATCAAATATTTAATAAGTTGCATACTATCCTCACCACTTCGGCTTGTATTACCTAGCCCGAGAAGTGGATCCTTGGAAATGACATTTTGTACATTAGTATCCGTCAATTCATTTGTATCATCACTACCCTCATCACTTCGGGATGTGTAACCATCCCTGAGAGGTGAATCTTTGGGTGTGATGAAGCGAAAAGTGTACCGCTTTTAGGGGGTCATTTAAGCCCTAAATCGTATTTATTTGATCAAATATTGCCCTAAATCGTTCCTTTTGTCATTTTAGGTACTTTGGAGAAGAAATCTGGAAAAGGAAGCATTTTGGACGTTTTTGGAGCATAAAAGTGAAGAAAATGACAAAGTCTCCAAAGCTGCTGGAAAAGTACACGTGACGGCGTCAAGAATTGTTCCAGACGGCGTCACGGCTTGGCAAAAGAGGTGGATATGAAAAATACAAGTGACGCGCCAGAGAGTTTTACAATGGAAGTCTGACGGCGTCACCCTTTAAGGTGATCAAGGCCATCACGGTTTAAGTTAAAGAGAGACGGCGTCAAGCACATTTCTGACGGCGTCAACCCTTGATAGGCCAGAGCGGATTTTGGAGGATTAAAAAGGGACGGCGTCAGGAAGACCATCCGGGAACCCTAGCCACGGCGAGGTGACGGCGTCACCTCCTACAACGTGACGCCGTCAGCCACTAAACTCTATATATAGTTTTGCAATTTTTAGTCATTAGTGTGCAACTTTGTGAGGAGAAACCCTAAGACGAATTTTCTGCCATTTTTAAGGGTTTTATACCCTTGGATCTCCCATGTTTAATTGAAGATAAGTAATCACTTAATCAATCAATATGTCTATGTGTTGTTTGATTATATCTTGTTCTTGTCTTTTAATTAACATGCTAGGCTAGATTTATCTTGTATTTGCTTAGATCTAATGAAACCTAACTATTGATTATTGGTTATTAGTGTGTTATTAATTGTATTGGATGATTGTTTATCGATGTTAGGCTTAAGAAAACGGGCTAACCTCCTATACGGTAACTTGCTTGAACTTCTTAAGAAACATGAACCAATGCGTACTAAGGTTTTTATGGTTGTATTTAATGCATGAGCGAATTCTAGTGATCCCATGTTAGGAGCTTCTTAGCCGGCTCGACATAGGAGTGAAGTAGGAGCTTGTAGAGTTGGGGAAGTACGTACACCACCCCACGATTGGTATTAAGGAATACACCCGTCATCCACGCAATTAATACACACTAATCAACCGGTAAAAGATAGTTAGGGAGTAAGGAAATCTAAGAAAACACATTTCTCTCCATATAAGTTTCACAACCTTTTCATTTTCAGTTATTTTATTTTATTTGCATTTGTACTCATTTGGGTTAGTTGACTAGCAACTAATTCCGCCCACTCTTTCAAACCCGAGATTTTACTTGCTTTTATAAAAAAATATAAAAATACAAAAAGAATCTTCCCTCACCCTTAGACCTATTAGAGTAGTTTTTCAATCCTAACGACACTATTCCCCTAGAGAACGATCAATCCCCCGGTAATTGCCACTTCACTATACTACATCGGTCAGGTACACTGCCTGGTGGGGATTGCAAGCTTCTCGAGATCCCTCGAGAGGTAAAACCTGTTGTAAGGTCGCAAAACCACGCATCAAGTTTTTGGCGCCGCTGCCGGGGAATAGTTATTGTTTAGGTTGAATTTTTATTTTATTAGGTCTACTCACTAGATTCCTTTCTAGTGAGATTTTTATTTTATTTTTCTAGGTTTTTCTTTAGTCTATCTTATTTGTTTGTACTTTTGTTTGTGATACCTTCCACCTACCTCATGAGTAATAGTGATCGCTTGATCCCTGTTATTCGTATTTTCCGCCGTGCAAACTTCCAACTACCCGTTCCCGCCCCCATCGTAGAAAAAAACAACCTTTCACCCGACCACCACTTTGGTAACAATTCTGAGATGGAGGAGTCTGACCATGAGAATAACTATGCAGTTAGTCCATTTTACGACTCAGACTCCGATGAGGATGCTGGTAATGGAGAAGTAGTTAACGAGGAATGGAGAAAAGAGGAAATTGATCCCTTTAAGTATGTTGACCCTAGGACTAAGATCGAAAGGGATAGCCTCTTTAACATGCAATTCCCATGTAAGATTGGTTATCATAGTTTTCATGCTTATCTTAACTCATCTTTGCCTATGAACATTATCTCTCGCGCTAATTATAATAAAATCATGGTAGATGAGCTAGAATATCAAGGAGATAACATTGTTGCTAGGACTAAGCCACTACACGTATTCGTAGGAAGTTTTGTGTATTTGGTGGATTTTATGGTTATGGAGAACTTAGGAGAATTTATTGATAACAAATTAACCCAAGTCATTTTTGGAGAACCCTTCAAAAGGTTGACCAACCTTGACGAAAAACTTGTGGACGGGTTAATTACATTCTCGGATGGGGAAGAAGATTTTGTTTACCAAATGCCCCGATCACATCCTAGGTTTAAGAACTTCTCCATTGAATCTTGCAATAGACTTGTGCCTATTGACTTGTTAAGTGAGAATGATAAGAAAAAGGGGCTCAAATATCCACATGAGAAAAATAAGAGATATTATCATGGATGTCTGGAGCTGATTGATGAATACAAGAAAGATGAGGAAACAATTAGATGGCTCACACTCGGATACGTGAGCATAAGCGACACTAGATGAGCCTTACTTTGAGTCTAGCTACAAGACTCGTTAATAAAGAAAAGCGCTTCTTGGGAGGCAACCCAAGCTTTATTTGCTTTGTGTGTTTATTTATTTGTTTGTTTGATTTTATTTGTTTCCGTATGTATGCTTAATTTTTATTATTGTTGATTCATGTTCAAAACTAAATTGTGAAAATGCTTTATCTTGTTTTTAACTTCGTCTTAACAACATATAAATGTATTTTGCAAAAGATAAGTGTAAGGGAAATCCAAATCGGTTTATTAGAACAAATGAACATGAATCATAACAATAATAAATTAACATACATATTAGTATTTGTTTGAGTCAAATGCTTGTATCGAGTCATAATGATATTTTGCAGGATTTCCAGGAAGTAAGGTATAGGTTTTTCCAGAAATTTTTCGGAAACTTAACATGAGAATTCTGTCAGATCATTTCTGACGGCGTCAGGCCTTGCAACCTGACGGCGTCAGGTTTTAATTTTCTGAAATTTTTGAAAGTTTTTTTTTCATAAAAAGTTTTTATTAAATCTCTAACTTATAAACTCCAGGAATCTGCAAAATAATCATTCCACAAGCATTATATCCTTATATAGATTTATCCCGCCGATGTTATGCAGGTTTTCGTGTTTGTTTTCTCAGGTTTAACAGGTTATTTTGGACAAGGAGATGTATGTGGAATCAAGCTTTTGGCGATGCTTTAGTCTTGGAGCTTCTACATTTTATTGGAAGAAGATCTAACCATGTTACCCCTTTATCCACCGAGCGAATCAGGGGAGTATTTGATTTCATTCTTTTACCTTATTTACTTTTACATCTTGTTATTTGAACATTGGGGACAATGTTCATCTTAAGTGTAAGGGGGGGGGGGGTAAAGTACGATACTTTAGAGAATGCTATTACGCTTGATTTTTTGTTTGTTTAATGGTAGATGTGTAATAAAACTGAGAGAAATACCTGTTAAGGCAATTTTAGTGCCAAATTTAAAAAAAATTTACAACATATAGGAGTGAAACTTTGATCTTAATGAGCGTCTCACGGATAGGAGTTATATGACTAGCACAAAAACCGTACCACTAAAAAAATTTTCACCCCCAAATATGTGAGGTTCGCCCCTAGAATTGGTAGGAAAAGCATTTATGCTATGATGTGTGTACCGGTAGCACTTAGATTCTAGAACTTGCGTTAGGACCATTCCGAGGCCACAAGTGAGACTACATTCGTGTAGTTAGATTTACTACATGACAAGAGGCATTAGGATTAACCCATTGTTTTACACCTGTGTTTTTGTTATAATTACGTTGGCTACATTGGTCAAGTAATTCTCCCACACCCTTTGCGTTGTACTCATTTTTAGTACACGATACCCCTAGTACACCCCTCAGAGCCTATCTTTTCGTTTCGACCTTTAAGCATTTTACTTAAAGGAAGAATTTGTTTACACCCCACTTAAATGTACACCCAAATCGCCTTAGCCTACCTTGTGTGCACTCATCTTTAGTGCATTATTGTGACAACATTTGTTTAAACCCTTAGTTAATTATCTAATTGATTACATGGTTGCTAAGTCGAGTCATATCCTTGTACATATTTTTTTGGGACGATTGGGACTCATGGGTAAAGTACTAGTGTAATGGAGTAATGGGGAAGAACAACATTATTACCCCCTTATGTGCTAAATATTTTAAAAAAGTACTCCAAGTGTTTCGATTATCTTAATTCGAGTTATTAGAATAGTTATTTGTAAAGTTATGTAAAAGTTCAAGTGTAAGGGAATGCAACGCCCCTATGATGTATTATTTTGGATGGTAGGGCAAGAGTGTATGGAAAGAAAAAAAAAATAGAAAAAATCAAGAAAAATACAAAAAAAATGAGAAAAAGAAAAGTAGAAAAAACATACGGACTACCATCCCGTTTCATTTTATGTTTATTTTATGTTTTTTTTGTTATTTTGTTTTTAGCTTAAGTCGAGTCTAGTCTTGGCTTAGCAACGCCATATTGTACATGTAATTAATCAAGATCTTTAACTCGCCACCAGTAAAATATCCTTTATCCAACAAAACCGTGTTTATCATATCCCTACACCTCACGTTATAACCCATGTAAAAGCCCTCTTTGATAGTTTATCTTAGGTGCTTACGCCTAGTGGAGAAGGTTTTTGATCCTTTCCCAAGCCTATGGTAATCTATTTGCTATGACAGGTAGTGAGAGATATTATCCGTTTTCATTTATGAGATATACTTTTATGACACCTGAGAGATGTGAGTATCTAAACACTACTTGTGAGGTGCTAGTTTGTAATCTCCGTGCTTATTATGATTAAAGTGGCACGACTATTTGTTGTAATTACTTTTATATTAGCATTAAATGACCCCTAACTTGTATTTTGATTTGAATAAAAGCGCATTTGCTTGAGGACAAGCAAATCTCAAGTGTAAGGGTATTTGATGAAGCGAAAAGTGTACTGCTTTTAGGGGGTCATTTATGCCCTAAATCGTATTTATTTGATCAAATATTGCCCTAAATCGTTCCTTTTGTCATTTTAGGTACTTTGGAGAAGAAATCTGGAAAAGGAAGCATTTTGGACGTTTTTGGAGCATAAAAGTGAAGAAAACGACAAAGTCTCCAAAGCTACTGGAAAAGTACACGTGACGGCGTCAAGAATTGTTCCAGACGGCGTCACGGCTTGGCAAAAGAGGTGGATATGAAAAATACAAGTGACGCGCCAGAGAGTTTTACAATGGAAGTCTGACGGCGTCACCCTTTAAGGTGATCAAGGCCATCACGGTTTAAGTTAAAGAGAGACAGCGTCAAGCACATTTCTGACGGCGTCAACCCTTGATAGGCCAGAGCGGATTTTGGAGGATTAAAAAGGGACGGCGTCAGGAAGACCATCCGAGAACCCTAGCCACGGCGAGGTGACGGCGTCACCTCCTACAACGTGACGCCGTCAGCCACTAAACTCTATATATAGTTTTGCAATTTTTAGTCATTAGTGTGCAACTTTGTGAGGAGAAACCCTAAGACGAATTTTCTGCCATTTTTAAGGGTTTTATACCCTTGGATCTCCCATGTTTAATTGAAGATAAGTAATCACTTAATCAATCAATATGTCTATGTGTTGTTTGATTATATCTTGTTCTTGTCTTTTAATTAACATGCTAGGCTAGATTTATCTTGTGTTTGCTTAGATCTAATGAAACCTAACTATTGATTATTGGTTATTAGTGTGTTATTAATTGTATTGGATGATTGTTTATCGATGTTAGGCTTAAGAAAACTGGCTAACCTCCTATACGGTAACTTGCTTGAACGTCTTAAGAAACATGAACCAATGCGTACTAAGGTTTTTATGGTTGTATTTAATGCATGAGCGAATTCTAGTGATCCCATGTTAGGAGCTTCTTAGCCGGCTCGACATAGGAGTGAAGTAGGAGCTTGTAGAGTTGGGGAAGTACGTACGCCACCCCACAATTGGTATTAAGGAATACACCCGTCATCCACGCAATTAATACACACTAATCAACCGGTAAAAGATAGTTAGGGAGTAAGGAAATCTAAGTAAACACATTTCTCTCCATATAAGTTTCACAACCTTTTCATTTTTAGTTATTTTATTTTATTTGCATTTGTAGTCATTTGGGTTAGTTGACTAGCAACTAATTCCGCCCACTCTTTCAAACCCGAGATTTTACTTGCTTTTATAAAAAAATATAAAAATACAAAAAGAATCTTCCCTCACCCTTAGACCTATTAGAGTAGCTTTTCAATCCTAACGACACTATTCCCCTAGAGAACGATCAATCCCCCGGTACTTGCCACTTCACTATACTACATCGGTCAGGTACACTACCTGGTGGGGATTGCAAGCTTCTCGAGATCCCTCGAGAGGTAAAACCTATTGTAAGGTCGCAAAACCACGCATCAGGGTGTAGACAACTTAGTTTTAGACGTAGTCTGAACATCTGAGCCCCCTATTTTAGCCAATTGACTAGGGCTTCCATCATTTGCAGTAAGTTCATGTGAACCTGAAGCATTAGATGTTGTCTTGGTTGGGGTCTTATGTATGTTACCACTGACCTGCTCTGCTTCTAAGCTAGTAGCAGTAGTGGCAGCCCCTTCCAACATGTCATTCACCACACCAATGACAGCCTTATCTGCATCTATACCAATACCAGCCTGAGGTAGCTGAGTACCCATTTGTTGTGATTTCCTACGTTGATAGGTCATTATGGGTTGAGATGTAGATGCATCAAAAGTGGGTGTGAGATGGGTATCAGTTTGAGTTCCTGAACCTTCACCCTGTTTTTTCACAAGTTGCACCATATATGGCAAAAGTGGTGTAATAGTGTAGTTCCTTTTTCACGTGAATCCACACACGTACACACACTAAACTTACGTCTAATCTACTACTACACTACGTATGAGATAGTACGAAAGATATATGAAGTAAATAAGCTAATAAGCAAGAAGAGATGAAGAGAATAAGATGAGAGAGTTGGAAGGAATTCATTTCATTAAGAATTTTGACAAAGCTTACGCATAATACATGAAAACCAACACTTGAAATGAGCTCCCTACCCTTCAATTTATAGGCATGGGATTAGGGCAATTCTATCACAAGTGTTTCTAGAAGTAATTAGTAAGGCCACATGGTCCATGGGCTACTAATGGACCATGAGCTAATAATAAACATATAACCCATTTACAACCAATTTCGATAGAGTGTACAAGACTTGAATATTAATCTAAAAACGTGTTCCTGACAATCTCCCCCTAAGTCTTGGACATATTGGTTGCATGATGTCATCTTTGCTTCTTTGGCTTCTGACATCTTGATAATCTTTGTTCTTTGTTCTTTGACTTGAAATGTAATAATGTTGTTTCGATCTGTCAATCTCCAATGTCTTGTCGTTATTTCCATCATGCTCATAAGTCTTTGTCTTTTGTTCTTTAACATGTTCTCTCTTTTCAATCTTTAGAATTGTTGAGTTTGAACTTCAGACTTGTCTCTTTCATTTGTTGAACTTTTGTTGTTTCATAGTCTTTGAGAGAACATAGCTTTGGAATATGAGCATGACGAAGTCTTGATGGTTGAACTCCAGGTCTTCAAGCTCCTCAGCATCAGCAACAGCAACGGCAGCAGCATCATGAACCAACCGGTACTTACAGGCTCAGACTTTGAGATCGTCAACAGCATAGTGTGAAGACTTTCTCTGATCCTCGCCCAGGCCGTTCTGAACCGGATACCCCCAAGAGGGCTTACACGTAGACCGTTTGGAGCAAACACTAAGCGTAGCCCACGAGGAGTTACCGAAGTGACCTGCTGTCAGGGCTGTTTGATGTTGACCCTGGCAGGATTTCCAATCAATCATTGATAATCACAAAAGTGATTTTTCTCATGAATGTTCTTGGCAGATTGCTAAGATCTGCGAAGGACACTTTCTTAATTTCACATCTGCTGCCAATGATGTAGAACAGCAAAGTAATACTAAGTGTTCCTAAGAGATCTTTGATGTATCTCAAGGCTCTAGACTCGATTAGTGAACATTTGTTTGGTCGTCAAAGGCATGGAGCAGATTGCCTCCTTTTCAATATCAACACACTCGTAGTGAGCGGTCGATAGATTATGAAGGGTTCTCCGTGTGAAATGAAACAAGTGTTCTTTTTAAGACACCCGAGTAGCTAGAAGGTTTAGTGCAGTGCGTCACTAGGTCCATGACGACTTTATTCTTCAATACCGGTGATATTAATCAACCAGTAGTTTATGAATTGAACCCGGTGTCTGTCCTAAGGTTGAACAAATGGAGGGCTATTTCTTTTCACCCTTTTCTTTACTTTTTCTTTTTAATTCTTCAACCCCTTCTTTCTCCTTTCATTTCATTTCTCCTTTTTTAATCATACCTAGGACTTTCTAATACTAAGCTATTAGAGTTGTCCTTGGGTAGATCCCTCCGGCTCTGGTGGATCATAGGACGGTTTTTCCTAAACCTAGCCACCTTATAACTTCGTGACTATCCTATTGATGCCATAAACCAAATCATTGAAAATCTCTCAAAGTGTTAGTGATTGTGAAACATTTTGTAACACTTCGAGAGTTTTGTGTTTTTCAGAAAGACTCCCCCTTAACATGTGCTCATAAGTTGTTAAGTGAAACTTGCACATGTCGGGAAGAGTTGGCACTTTTGAATTGATTGATTTTCAATGAACATGATCTTTGCGAGACACGCTTACATCACTAGTAAACTAGCTTGAAATTATTACCCGTCCAGATCACATTCAAAGAAAAATCGCTCGAAATCGGTACATTCTACTCAGACACATCCTTTGCGAGACACGTTTACATCACCAGATAACTGGCTTGAAATTATTACCCGTCCGGGACATGTCCTTTTGACTACTAAGTTTAGCTATCATCAATTCGAGGGTCAATTCTGAGTCGAACACTTGTGAGATACCAGCAATTGAAATACCATATTTTAATCAAGTATTTATTCTCCCCCTCAAAAATAGCATACTCATGAAGTTTTTCAAAAACTTTATGATTAAAATATGTTGTTTTTGAGTTTTAGGGAAGAGTTTCAAGAACGTTTGTAGTGTTGAACAAAAATTATTTTTCAAATACCCCCCCTTAACAAGGGAATATTTGTCCTTATGAGCAAATTCTTGAAAAACAATGCTAAAAAGTTTCCGATTTAATTTTGCTCATAAGAAAGAAGCTTTCGCTCCTTTGATTAGGATTGAGGCACTGAAGCGTACCTCAGGGTCCTTTTCATTACAAGAACGGGTTGTGCACTGTTATGTGTACACAAGCCATTATAACACAAGCATATCAGTAAGAATGAATATGAATTATGAATAATAAACCCAAATTCTTACAATCAACCGCCTTTGCCAAAAGTGGAGAATTGTGGACCAGTCCTCTGAAATAGTCTGATGGCAAATGGAGGACGACCGCCAACGTAAGTTTCCAGCCTCCTCATCTGATCCCTTCGGTAGAGCCTTTCTTCAATCTTCCAGATAAAATTCTTGACTTGCCTAAGCTGAGAATAATTCCATTTCTTGCTCTTCTTCAACACTTGATCCTGGACCCGTGTAACTAACCCATCTCGTACATTCTTAAGTGTGTCATCACAGAACTTGTGGATGTCATTATATGGCATGAAACAGTTCGTGTTTGTAGTACTTCTGTAGACGAATCCGAAGACACGGACATTCTTAAGCAAGTACTGAGGCTCTTTATTGTCAGTAAGAGTAAACATGGGTTCCTCAAGATTCAACTTCTTTTGATAACTTTCAACTCCAAGCTGAAGATCCTCGACACGTTCTTTGATAATCGTTCATCTTATGAAGTGACAGATAGCCGTGCTAAAAGCGTACAGAAGACTAGGATTAAGATGATTCAGCTTCCCTTGTATTTTCATCAAATACAAATCTTCAATGTCATTGAGATTGAGTTCAGGAAAATCTGCTTCGTTGAACGTGTAGAGAAGATCATCTTGTCTGCGGACAACGATCGCAGAAATGAATGTGTAACCATACTTTTGGGATCCTTTAGCATCAATCACTGCCTTGATTCGAAGATCACTGAACACCTTTTCACGGGATGCCATGAGAATAAGCTTGTACTTGTACCACGACTTTCGTTTGTCAAACCAGTGGTGAATTCCAAGCTCAGCATCACGATCATACTTTGCAAGTTTGTTGATGAAGATTTTTCGGTTTCTAGCCTCTTCCTCAATGGCAGGATTGGTATAATGTGTAGCATGAGTGAAGGTGATTGAGGTAGCATATTTGGTCTTGCTAGAAGCCCCATGTACAAGTAGTTCCAGATCTTGGTTGAAGAAGAATTGGAATGGGATGTGTGACATTCCATGGTATGGTCGGATCACAGGAAGTGGTTTTGTCCAGTCAGTAATGTATGGACGTTTCTTACTGTCAAGACCACCTTTCCTGAATACATCTGGATTAGTCCAGTCGAATTCCTTTGAAAGGGCCCGAGCAATGTTCTCAAGATGATATTCCAATTCAGCGGCACTTGCAGATTTATCTTTCAGAAGATTGAAGGCATCATTTTTCATTCTACGAAGCTCTCTTTTCGTCATCTTTTTGATATTGAAAGCATGTTTGATTTTTTGTGTGTATTCAAACGTGCTATCTTCAATTTTGGAGGCTTCATCGTTATTGAGTTGAGCACTTGCAAGATGATCGAACCAGTCATTTCCTTGTAAATCTTCATCAGTATCTAACCATGTTACCACAGCTGGTTCTTCAGAAGCTTTCTTACTGCTGGAATGTTTGGACTTTGGTGATTTTGGCGGTGATTGGGGTTGATCATCCTAGGGTTGAAACTCAATGTCTTCATTCATGAAGTGTTCAACGTGATGCTCAGTTACCTTTGGACCAGAATCTTGATGTTTTGGAGGTTGGGATGAAGTTTTCTGTTCTGTTGGTTCCTGAATATGAATCCCAGATCCGCTGCCAGTCTTGTGTTTCTTTTGTGTGGGATTTGGATCTTGGTCTTCATTGTCGTCGTCACGAATTCTTTTACCCTTATCAGCAGCAGCTTTGTAAGATACCTTCTCATAGTGTGCTTCAATGGACTTAATGAGATTGATTTCCTCTTGAGAGGGAGATGTGATAGCCAGAAGTCTGTTGAGAAGCTCTAATTCGAGTTCAATAGAGGTACAGTCCTTGATTTGCTTGATTCCAGAAGAGGATGCGAGATCTTCTTTGACCTTCTCATCAATTTGAGCATCGACGTGCTTGGTAATGTTTTTCTGAAGATCTGTAAGGTAATTCTTGACATAATGCCTTGTGTTGGACTTAATATCTTTTTCGACATCCATAGCAAGAAATGCATCTATTTGCTTCTTAGAATCCTGCATCTCTTTGACTTGACCAGACAGATCCTTGACTAAGTTTTGCATCTCAGTCATTTGGTCTTGCAACTTGCTCTCTTTTCTTGCTTGAGCAAGTTTGGCTTCTTTCTTTATTTGCCTGGATAAAGGTGAGAGGACTTCCACTCTTATGACTTTGGTGATTCTTTTGACATGTTTGCCTTTCAAGGCAGCTCTTATTCTGTCTGCAACTGTTGCTTTAGCTTTGGGTGATGGTGATCTTGTTGATGATGGTATAAGAGAAGGAATAGATGATAAATAATTTGGAGGTGTAGGATCCTTGTGAGGTGTTGGGGAGTTACGAGGTGATTCAGGAGGAGTTAAATTTCTGGGAGGTGAGTTAGGAGGTGTGATAGGTTTGGGAGAAGGGATAGGAGGAGTCTGATCTCTTGGTGGTTGTTGAGGAGATTCATAAACAATCATAGTATCACTAGGTGGAGTGATAATGTAATTATCTGCTTCTTCATCCTCTTCCTTTTGTTTCCTTTCAGCTTCTTCCCGCCTCTTCCTTTCTGCTTCAGCCTGTACCTCTAGTTCATTTGCAGCTTCTGTGGTTTTAGTCCTAGTGATTTCCTTTTCTTCCTCAGAATCACCCCATTCACCAGTGTCATCCTGGTTCTGTGTTTCATTTAGGTTGTCATCAAACATAGAAATAGAAATTTCTTTATCGGTAAGAACTACGGTGCTTGATGGTGGTGGAGGTACGACAGATTCAGCCATAGCGGGTTGATTAACCGCATCTGGCTGAACTGTGGAAGTAACAGCTTCAGGCCCAACGGGTTGATTAACCGTATTGTAGGTTGAAACTGATTCAGGAATAACACCTAAGCCTCCTGCTCCCTTAGCAATCTCTTTCATCTTCTGTTCTTCCATCTCCTTCATTGTTTTAATTTGTAGTTTTGCCCTTCTCTCTTCATCAATCTTTTTTGTTTTAATACTAGCCTTAGCTGCATTCTCCAAGTCAATTTGTGTTTGAAACTCAGCTTCTTTCTCATTTAGTATTTCCAGTTCGTATCCTCAGAGGAGTCAGAAGATTCATCACGAACACCAGTTTCTTCAATTTTTGGTTTAGGTGCTGACTTTACTATTCTCTTGATTGTTCTGGGAGGTTTCTTTGTAGCACTTGAAGAACTTCCAGCTTTAATAGCTCTACTACTCTTGGAACGAGATTTGGTAGAACTTGTTCACTCAGTCAGTTTTGTTATGCCAACAAGCTTCCTTTCATAAGCCTGAATGTAGTCCTTGTAAGCTGGAGTTTCTTTGATCTCATCAGTGAGCAGTGCTTCAAACAATTTTATACCTTGTTTGTGAGTGCTGTCCAAGGGAAAATAGACTGATTTGAAAGCCGTATCCATCTTAATCACATGTCTTTCTCTGTCTTCAGGTCGATTAGAAATTTCTGGATTCTTATCAATGAGAAGACTGATCAGTAACTTTGTGTAATGGACAAACGGAATCTTAGTCAATGGTTTTTCATATTGAGCCCGTATTTGAAACATATGATCCTCCCAGATGATGGCAGCAAAATCAAGGTTGCTTTTAGTAACAATGCCCGAGAAGAGTTGAGCATGAGAGAGTCTGGGATGTTCGTGACCACTGTCTCTTCCAGACACTGATCGAATCAAGATGTAGTACAGTGCTCTCCATGGTTGAGGAATGGATTTAGCATTGATATTTGAGATAATGTTGAGTGGAAGTTTGGGATCTATATCATATCCAATGCCAATGAGAAAGTTGAGAATGTCTTGTTCAGTGGGTGAAGGCCAGTAATGATGTGAGGTTTCAGGTGGATCAGGTAGAGATAAAGCTTCACGAAGATGTGCTGGTGTGACTTTGACTTGTTTTCTATCAAGAGTGCATGTGAAGAATTTGTCGCTGTCATCAGGCTTGATAGTGCTCCACATCTGATGGATGTACAAATCAGGAATACTATCTGAATCTTCCAAAATACTGCGGCATTCATGTCTTTTGAGGATTTCAATAACAATACGACAACTTGGATCAGCACATTTAATGTTATCAAAGACAACTCTTGAATTGTTTTTGCCATACTAAGCCGTGAACCCTTGTGGAAATAATTCTGCTTTGGTGAGCATAGGAAGTGGTTGTTGTTGTTGTGCAGACATTGTGGATAAACTGAAACATCATTAAGAAACCAATTTGCAGAATATATATGTGTTAGCATTAGATAAGACTAAGTGTTTACACATAATATCCTTATATAGCATGATATTTCTGGTTTTAGTTAATTAATGATCACTTGTTTAGCATAAGAAACCTTCTCCATGATTTAACAATTCTTAAGGAAATTTGTAAAATTCTTTGAAAATTTGTAATTTCGAAGGCAGTTGTCAAATGCGAGAAACTTTGACAAATGCGGAAGAGATTACCAATTGCGAGAGAAAATTACCAATAAAAATTTTCAAATGCGAGAGAGAGGTCCATTTGCGAGAGAAATTTTCAATTGCGAGAGCAATCACCATTTGCGAGAGCAATCACCAATTGCGAAAACAATTTTCAAATGCGAGACAAATGTCATTTGCGAGACAAGTGTCATTTGCGAGAGCAAATGGCAATTGCGAGAGCAAATGGCATTTGCGAGAGCAAATGGCAATTGCGAGAGCAAATGGCATTTGCGAGAACATATTGACAATTGCGAGAGCAATGGCAAGTGCGAGAGCAAATGACAATTGCGAGAGAAATTTCAAATTCGATAATATCTTATACAAGAAATTCCGAAACCCGTTTGAAGACGATTTTCACCAAATTTTCCTTCGCATTTCATTTTAACTAAGATTTACGCATACACACTAGTTGCAATGGATTCATATAACTATTCTTCGCATTTTGTCCAAGTTATAACACGTGTTATCCACAAAATCACATGAATCAAACTGCTGGTGTAACGAGTTCTTCATAAACCCTAAATCTCAATTAAGTGCTAATTGATGTTTATGGGCTTATTCTGAGGCAACCTATGTTCAATTCATATCATAACAACAACACAACAACTCTCTAATCACATCAAAACATTCGCATACGATTTTCCCCAAATTATGAACATAAACCCTAAAATCAAGAATAATCATTCATATGAGTTTCTGGTACGATTAAGCATGCATATATGTTATACAATCATGTTCTAAGCATAAACGTACAATCAAAATCATTCAAAACACATGGGATTAAAAATCCCCAAATCTTCGTGAACCCTAAAATTTCGAACAACTATTACACTTAAAATCCACCGTTGGATCTTTAATTCTTTGAAAACCATTCGTTAAGATCATGTAATAATTACAAAAACACTCACACAATTGCTTGATCTTGACTGGATTAGACGAATGATTGTTGGCCGTTGATTAATTAGGTGGGTGAGAGTAAATGCGAAAGACAGGTTTTTGCAGTAAGAGTAAATGTGAGTCACGGTCAAACTGTCAAAGTCATTAACTCCAAATTCAACTTTTAACTTTTGTCACACTTAGTCCCTTAACCTTTTGTACGCTAACTCTATTAATCCGGACACAACAAGTTTCAACTTTTTGCACTTATGGTCCTCTAACAATCAAAGTCCTAATCATTTGGCAATTTGTCAGTCTCAAGAATCACCCTAATAACCAATTATGAAGCAACAATTTTGCAGAAAGTATGCAAGTACAGATTTTTGAAAATTTGTGAAATTTTGTGTCTCCACCTCAACATTTGTTCGAAAATAACCAAAGCAATGGTGAGTAAGGACAAAATGTTGAATAAGGGTTTGTACTTGCACACATTTTTTTTTAATATTTACAACGATGTTTTTGATGTTTGACTCTTGTTAATTAATTTTTGAGAAAGTTTTCCAATTCGTTTGGAGTCAAACATCTCATACCAATCCGGTGGACAAGTACCACAAATCTTGCATGAGGCAAGGCTTTGGTGAACATATCTGCCAGTTGGTGATCAGTACCCATAAAGTATAATTCAACGGTACCCTTTTCGACATGCTCCTTGATGAAATGATATCGATGATCAATATGCTTTGACTTCGAATGTTGCACGGTGTTGCATGAAATGGCAATGGCACTCTTGGAGTCGCAGTACATAGGAATCTTGTTGAAGACGAATCCATAATCCATGAGTTGTGATCGCATCCATATGATTTGAGCACAGCAGGCGGACATGGCTACATATTCAGATTCAGTTGAAGATAGTGATGTGCAATCTTGTTTCTTTGACTGCCAAGATACCAATTTGTCTCCTAGTAGTTGAATTCCCCTGATGTACTTTTCCTTGTATCCACACATCCCGCATGATCCGCATCTGAAAAAGCAATTAGTGCAAAAACAGAATCCTTTGGATACCAGATCCCCATGTGAATGGTTCCCTTTATGTATCTAAGGATTCTTTTAACAGCAGATAAATGTTTTTCTGTTGGGCTAGATTGATAACGGGAGCATAAGTGAGTGGCAAATACAACATCCGGTCTGCTAGCGGTGAGATACATGAGAGACCCAATAATACTACGGTATTTGGTAGGATCCGTGGGTGTCCCATTTATGTCAGCATCTAGCTTCGGGGATGAGGAGGACATAGGGGTGTTATATGTATCACTACTAGACATGCCATGTTTCTTTAATATTTCCTGAGCATATTTGGACTGACTTAAGAATATTCCACGGGGTGATTGGTGAACTTGCAGTCCTAAGAAGAACGTTAGCTCACCCTTCATAGACATCTCAAAGTTCTGTTTCATTAATTTTGCAAAAGCGTTTGAATATTTTTTATGGGTTGAGCCAAAAATAATATCATCCACACATATTTGTACAATGAGAATGTCTGCCCCGTGTGTTTGTATAAACAATGTAGGATCAACAGACCCTTTAGTAAATTGATTAGCAAGCAAGAATGCAGTGAGTTTATCGTACCATGCCCTCGGGGCTTGTTTAAGGCCGTAGAGGGCTTTCTTAAGCCTGTATACGTGGTTTGGATGTTCTGGATCAACGAATCCTTCTGGTTGTGAGACATAGACCTCTTCACGAAGTTCTCCGTTTAAGAATACCGTCTTCACGTCCATCTGGTAAACCGTTATGTTCTTATGAGCCGCATAAGCCAGAAACATGTGTACAGCCTCAAGCCTTGCAACCGGAGCAAATGATTCCTCGAAGTCAATTCCTTCTTTTTGGCTATATCCTTTTGCTACGAGCCGGGTCTTGTTACTAATCACAGTACCATCTGCATCGATCTTGTTTTTCCATATCCATTTCAATCCAACGACATAAACCCCAGTTGGTCTTTCAACTAATTCCCAGACATCTAACCGTTTGAATTGAGCCAATTCTTCTTGCATGGATTCAATCCAGGTGTCAGAGGTAAGGGCTTCTTTGATATTTTTAGGTTCTGTTTGACAAACGGTGAGTGCATAAATGCATGTTTCCCCGTCTGTATGGAGTCTTTGTATTGTCAGGACTGGTTGGTCTGGATTGCCAATTATGTTTACTAATGGATGATCCTTAGTCCATTTGTGAGTGGAAGGGTAAGGTGGAATATGATTCTACAAATTTGACGGATCCATACTGCTCGAAGATGATTCTTTAATATCTGGAATGGTTGGGCTGGAGCAAATGGATTAAAGAATGTGTTCCCGTCAAAGTTTGCTGGTGTGGGAACTGGATTAGAATGATGATGAGAATCTTCAACTGCGGGTGAAGGTGTTTGTTCTACTAAAGATGATGGTTCGGGTTGTGGTGCACTTTCTGCAACTACTGTTGATGTAGATGCGGGTATATCAGGTGCTAGATTGAAGTTGTTTTGAGCAGCGGAACTGGTGGAAGCATCTGTTGCACTACTAACGGGAATGTCATCAAACAGAGGAGCAAACAAGTCTTCTAAGTCTTTCCTGTTGAAAGGTAAGGGTGCAGTGGAAGATTCTGGGAAGTTGAGACGGTTGTGTGCGGGTTCTAAGCTGTTTTGCTCAGAAGCCATTTCTGTGAGTTCATCAAAATTAGCATGTATAGTTTCTTGAATATCCCCGGTCCGACGGTTCCAAATCCTGAATCCTTTGGAATATTCACAGTATCCAACGAATATCCCAATATCTGTTTTAGCCTTAAGTTTACCAAGATCATCACGATCATTCTTTGGGTAACACAGTGCTCCAAAGACATGAAAGTAATTGATATTTGGTTTTCTTCTTTGCATTAACTCATATGGAGTTTTTTTGTGTCTTTTTGTGATCATACAACAGTTTTGTGTATAACAAGCAGTTGATACAGGTTCACCCCATAGATAATCTGGTAATTGAGCATTAATCAACATAGTCCTTGCTGCTTCCACTAACGTCTGGTTACGTCTTTCAACTACACCATTTTGTTCTGGAGTGCGAGCTATTGATGTTCGATGAACAATGCCACTTTTCTCAGTGAACTCCCGAAGAGTTTGATTCTTGAATTTAGTACCGTTGTCTGTTCTGATTTTCCTGACTGTGTTACGGACCTGAACTTGAATCTTTGTGAGAAATGTGATGATCATCGACGGAGCTTGATCTTTAGTACGAAGAAGGTAGACCCAAGTCCATCTCGAGAAATCATCGACTATTACCAAGATATATCTCTTCCCGTTGATAGTTTGAACACGCATTGGACCACATAAATCCATGTGAAGCAGTTGTAAAACATGATCTGTGCCATGCTCTGTTTTGGGAGGAAAGTGGGTATGGTGACTTTTTCCTTGTTCACAAACAGAACACAAGTGATCTTTGGCATATCTGAATTTTGGAAGACCGTCCACCAACTTTTTCTTTGCCAGGTCAGTCATAGTTTTGAAGTTCAGATGAGACATTCGTTTATGCCATAACCATGCTTTGGTGGGATGTGCTTTGGTGAGTAGACAAATTGGAGATGAAGCAGTCATGTCGTCGAAGGAGATGGTGTAAAGACTGGTGCCACGTTTTCCCTTCATAAGATCGTTCCCGTGAAGATCTCTAACAAAACATGTTTTCTCCCGAAAGGCTACTTCCAAATCACCATCACAAAATTGTCCAACAGAGAAAATATTGTGACCAAGGCCTTCAACGTAGTATACTCTGCTAATTTCAATATTCCCATTGACATAGTCACCATAACCCATGATAGCTGCGAAATGATCATTCCCGAATCTGACCGTTCTAATGAACTTTGCAACAAAGTTTACGAGAAGTTTGAGGTTGCCGGTCATGTGTCAGGAGCATCCGCTATCAACAATCCAAAGAACAATTTCTGCATCACACACATTGGAAACAGGTGGAAAATTGGTAACGGTTGGACCCGTTAGGTTAGTGATACAAGAGTTAAATAGTTTAGGAACCCATTTCAAGCTTGATGTCTTTTGTAACCAACGTTGCCACGTCCAACTAGTTTCAGCCTTTTTCCTAATGAATGCACTAGGTGATTTGGTTGTCTTAGGTTTAGCTATGGGTTTGTCATAAATATCTTCTGAAACTACTAGTGGTGGTCTTCCTAAAATGGACTTAGTAACAGTAGTGAGCCTAGAGGAAGTGCCACTAGATCGTTTCTTTTTGCGAAACAACAGAGTTTTAGCAATGCAATTTTCATGATTACCAGATAATATACTAACATGACAAAATGCACAATTACCATCAACCATAACATCATTCATAACATTTAAAGAGTCTGCATTAGTAACATCATTCCTAGAATTTGACTTAGATAAGTTTGATTCTACGTCTGATATTCCATGCGTTTTATACAAATTACTAGTTGTAACTTTAACTTCTTCAGTCTTAGATGATCCAATCCTATGTTTCCGGATTCTACAATTCATGTAACACCCTAACCCGACAAGGGTAAAGATATCACAACAATGGATTCATATCAGAACATAACAAAGCATACATCCACAGTAATACAAAAATCTCAAAGGATGACAATGAAATACTAAATCTACAGGGTTACAAATGAAAACTTCCAAAAACATTATTTCTAAAATATACTATCTTCTAGTCAGCTCTATCCCAGAATAGCTATCCAATCTTCTAAGTCCAAGGTACACACTTCACTCATTTCCAGCTTCCTACTAAAACCTGCCGCAGGAAAAGAAATGCGGCTGAGCTACGAGAGCTCAGTGAACAGATATAACGGTAACAAAACAATATAGATAGCAGGGACAAGAAAAATCAGGAATACAGGTCATACCGGTAAATCAGGGTGTAGGAATAAGAGTCAGGAATAAATAAAGAATGAGCTTAAAGAAAAGAAAAAGGAACAAGTAATAGGGAAAATTCATGAGGTTCAATAGATAAAGAAAACAGAAATCTATCACGAGCCCAGAAACAAGCCATATCATATCATCGCAATTGTAACCAATTAGAGTAGCTAGCTCCCAGATATGTGAAAGACGTGTATCGCACACACCATCAGTCACCAGATAAATATAACAATACACATATAACATAACATATACAGATAACAGGTCAAATCTAGAGTGCACCCATACGCCCCACAGACAAATCAATAATCATAATTATATTGGCCATAGCAAATAATAAATAAGGGACGGAACAGGTCATCACTCTCCTGCCCTAGAGTCATGTCAGAGGTGCGTCAATGACATGGACATGAAACCCTCATGCCTAGTGATTGGCTCGTAATATCAAACTGTAGGTCAAAGGTCAGGCGTACTATCAAAATAATCAAAAGTCATATCTTAAGGGTTCATGGCAAAGGTTCATGTCAACCAGTTCAGGATTATATATATATCATATGTTCAACTTAGAATTTATCAGGTTAAGTTTTATCTCAAAGTTTAAGTTCAGATTAAAAGAACTATACCAAATGGTTCAAAAGAGTATAACAAAAGTTTATAATCAAAGTTTCATATCAACAGTTTATCTCTAAAGGTTTCTATTTAAAAGTCCATTTAAACAATCCTTCAAAATGGTTTTCATAACACTGATCTTACAAAACAGTTTTCTTCAAAATGGTCTTCCAAAACTTTTAGTAACTTTTATTAAAAGTGATATTACTTATTTTAAAGTAGTTTTTCCCAAAACGCTTCATATAAAAAAAATGGTTCAAATTCAGTTAGGTTTAAATAAGGATTTAACAGATTAAGGTTTATATCAAAACAATTTAGTTTTATAGCAAGTATACTAAATTAAGATTCAAAACAAGGTTCACAAATCAGGGTTCAGGACAAGAGATCAAATACAAGGTTCATGAAAGTTCACAAAGCAAAAGATCACATGGAAGGTTCACAAATAAGAGACCACATGAAAAGTTTACAAACAAGCAAGGAACATAGCAATGGTATAGGGAATCCTAATAAGAAGACAAGGACTGAAATGAAAAGGGAAATGAAAGACCCTTACTGAAAGAGGGCAGAATATCTGTACCTTATTCGATAGCAAAACAAACCAAAGACAGATCACAAGACACCGGATTACTCCCGCCTCAGCGAATCTACACGAATTATAATTGTACTTATAAGTTTCATAGCTTTTTGATTTCATAGTCTCATAGTTTCTAAATCATAAGGTTTCATTTTAGTTTCTCTCCATCTTAGGTAACTTTACATATTCAGTAACTTTAGTTATTATCATTCCCGTTTATCAACTTAAAGTGTTAAAGATGACTATGTTAGTAGGTTAAGGTTCATAATGCCCTTTACATGATTTCAAGGTTCATAATGTAGTTATCACAAGTTTAGGGTTCATAATGTCATTATAATAAGATTAGAGTAAACAATTTAAACCCTTTTATAATTCTAACAGTTTTAAACACGAATTTGTTATGTTTTCTCATAATTGTGAATCATATATGAACTCAGTAATAAAATTCCCAAAAATTCCCAGAGATTCTTAAATGTCTTTAGTACTTTACCTAATTTTTCCAAATTTTATTAAGTAGTATAACTATGGATTAAAATTTACTTAATCCAACTCGTCCAGATTTCTGATAGATTTTGCTATATGAAAAGTTATTAATTAGAATACCTTTAAGAAAAATTCATAAAAATCTATAAAAATTCCAGTAACTAATAGACATCCTAAATATTAGCCAGTTCAAAGGAAACCTCCTAATTCGACATGGTTTGGAAATTAAAATTCAAAAACCCGGACTGATTTTCCAGACTCACAAATCCGATCACACACATAATTTTCTATAAATCAAAAAGTAACCTTCCAGACCTCTAAAAATTACAAGGACAATTTTCCCAGAAATCTATTTCAATGAACTTGTTTCTAGACTAAAAAACCACTTAAATACACGTTACCATTATTTTTATACAGTCACTTAAAGTCGGCTTAATTTCCAGATCAGTAACAGTTTTTTTTTTTTTTTTTTTTTTTTTTTTTTTTTTTTTTTTTTGTTATTTCATGTAAGTATTTAGGGTTCTTGATATCCAATGATCAATTCTTGACACAAAATGATTATAGATGAATTCATAGCTTATTTAGGTCGATTCATATTAGATCTAAACATAATCAAAACCATTTTATTCAGATCCGTACACAAGTTGATTTATATTAGGGTTTTGTAGATCCATTATTTCATTGTTATCATCTTAACATTTTATGTAACATTTTCCATTATCACATGTGTATTTTAAAGACCATAACATCAAGGAAACAAGAACAATAATCAACAAGGAGGATGATACAATACCCTTGAAGCGTGGTCAAAGAACAAGGATAAGAATGGGTCGATCCACCACAGAAACTGCAGCCGAAACCTAGCCAAGAACACTCCCTTCGACACCCTTTTTAACACCCACGATCAAGACCACTTCGCACCAGGAAACACATGACTCTAATGCCAATTAAAGGCCACAAAACACCTCCTATTTCTGCTGTGTTGGATCGGACAGAAAAGAAACAAGAGCAGCAGCGATCATCTTTGTGGTTTGTAGGTATTTTAGGGTTTGTTTTGCTTTCTTTGTCTTGCCGTACAAAATGGAGAGGGATAAGGAAGTTCGGTATATAAGGATGAGAAGAGAACCTGCTGTAGTATCTTGACACAACCACCACAAAGAAGCACTAAGCCGCCACCTTGCTGTTTTGTTTAAGATCAATTAGCAGGAGAAGAAAAGAGGCAGCGGACTTTTTTGTGATTTAGGGTTTCCCATCTAAAATATTTTCGGTATATGTTATTTCATAAGAACCGAGTAGTTGATTTTGGGCTGAACAAGGATGGACCATATTTTCTTATGGGCTTATATCAATCAATATTATTGTATTCTTATCTTAATAGTTTGGGCCGAAAATTTGGAGGCCTTTTTGCCACATAAATGTCGCCCAATATGGGCTTGAAGGATAGGATTATTTATTTTGTATCTTTTATTCATAATGTAAAGTTTATTAATTTAATTTGTTAGGTCACTTAAGGTGTTAATTACCTTCGGTTAAATTCATATAATTTGCAGTTACAGGTTATATAGTTTCAGGGGTAATTTGGTCTTTTTATAAGTTATCTGAATTTCAGGTATTACAACTTCTTCCCCACTAAAAAAAAAATTTCGTCCTCGAAATTTGCAGGAGGCAGAAAGAAGAGAGAACGGAACACAAAACAAGGACATACCAGACCTAATAGATGATGATCGGATTCTCTCTGAAGAGACGTAAGAATTACACAGGATTTTGACTTGACAAGTCAGATTAGAACGCACAGGAATAGATTATCGATAACATCAATTGGTAGAAGTTCTATAACAGAACCTAAGATTTTATCGGGAGTCCAGAGGTCAGAAGAATGCGTGACTAGAATCCAGATGTATCAATTCGTGTAACGGCGAAAGCAGATTACGCGTAAAGGTAGAATGAACTTAAAGTCTCACTAACGCAGATGATCTCAAACAGTTATCAGGATTTCTAAAGTTCTAAGGCACTTCTCGAAATATCCGATGCCCACAACAAGTGCACGTTATATGATGTAAGTATTATCACGTTGGCCAGACGTCATAATACTGGCATCATATAAATATGCCCTCATGATGGTCATACTTGATTTCAAGTCGTGAACAAACTAACTTATCTTATTCCACCTAGTCTTCCTACGGTCTCAGAGGTCATCAAAATTAATACCCTAACTAAGTGGAGAACGAATCACTCGAAAGAGTTAACGGAAGTCCCAGAATACTTATAAGAATTTGGTGCATCGTTAAAAGCATCAAATCATCCATCATTTGCCCAAAATCTTTCAAAACAAAGTCATCACCGAACATACGAAAAATGAACGCGAACAGGAATGCTTCTAGGGAACTTAAATCATCAGAGGATCTATTACTTTATGACGAACTTTAGAGAGTCAACGGAGTGAAAGTTGGTTGCCAGGAACTTCGGCCTTCATGGAGTCAATTCCTCCAAACATAGAGGGTCTGTTTCAAAAATCCGTTTATTAACTCATCCAATCTCTTCGAGTCCGGTTAATCTGTCTTTATCAGTCCATCAATCGGAAAGTGAAACCAAAATCGGAAACTTGTGTTTGGTTCTTCGAGCTTTCTGCAGTTCTTCTATAATTGTGATGGAGTAATGCGAATTTCTAGCATGCTCTTTAAATTTCTTCATCATCCAGTCTGCTTCCTCTCTCAACTCATCTTAGTACAACCAAGATGAATAGAAAAATTTGACTGCATGTCTTCATCAGCTCCAGGTTCGCCATCTTAACTAAATTTCTTCTTCTGCATCGCCAATACTTCTACCTTGTAGGGAATGTCTTCACTCTTCAGGGTAACCAACATTATTGTCAACTCTAGGTCATGCAATGGAGTAATTCTCCTGATATGCTTCTAGTTGTTTCAACAAATATCAATCTCTTCGAATGCACAATGATCGACGGATTTCCTAACAAGGTGCAAAATGATTTTCGTGCTCTCCCTTGTCTCCGAACGCACTATTTAGTCATACAATGACCATTTGTCCCAGTACTCACGAGAAAAACTTAATTATCAATCTTATAAGCAGTCAAAGCTTTAGCTAATACTATTAGCGTTACCAACCGTCATACAGTCGTTTATGGATTCGGAAGGCGATCATAAAAATAAAATCAATTCATCATAAGGGAACTTCATGCTCTAAAATTAAACAACCACATAATCGTTTCAGGGTGGAGGAATATTGGCTCCTAGCAGTAATACGGTTCAGCTATCTCCAGTCACCATTCTTCTCTATCACGAACGAAGTTAAACACGCCCAGAAAATACACTTAGGTAACTCACTTCTTGGTCTTCGGTTGCTGCTCTTCCTGGTTGCTCAATTTGATCTATACGATCCCGGACATATCTGAAAGACATCTTTGCTTGGTGGCTAGACACTCTCTCGGTCTCATGTTCCATCCTACTTCACACTCCGGCGGAAAAACTTGGTGGTTCAACCAGGAATCATATTTAGAAAACTCAGGGTGCCAATTAACTCTCAAGATGAGGTTCATTCATCGGTGCACGAGATGGGTTCTAGGAAAACTTCACAATCACGAAAGTAACACACGAGTCTCCAGAGTAACAGTGATAGTAGAGAGTTTAACAATCGGTAATCATGGTAGAGAATTCAAAATTGTTGCCAACGTTAAAGGTGAGACATAAAAAGGGAAATTGTAAATATTTGAATGATCAATTAACCAATTTCTTGAAGGAATAAAATCGGAGTTAATTATCCAAAGAAAGATAGCTCATCATAGAAAATTTTATCGTTTCAAAAGTGAGAGGAAAAAAAACATTCTTATACTCGTGGTTAAACACTACAAGACTTCTCGTAGGGACTGAGATGGGTAAAACGAAATCAACTAGTGTCAGAAGATTTATAGATACTTATCAAAACAAGGGGCAAAAGAGAGAATACATCAAGTACGTCATCGCCGTGGAGATTCTCAAAATGACCGATGTAACACCCCAACCCGACAAGGGTAGAAGTATCACATTATGGCGACAAATCAAAGCATACATAAACACACAGCGGAAGTCTTAATAAATACATAAAAGAAAGTCAAGTCAACACGACTTGAAAATACATAAGTTCACGGAAAGGAAAATAATCCAAAGGTACAAATACAAAGGAAATCCATGTCCAAAACAAAGTCATAAGATAAAGGTGGTCATCTAAGGTCAAAGCTCCATCTAACTCTCATCCCATCCAAAGCATAATCCAAAAGCTCCTAGCTTAGATACCTGCTGCGGGAAAAGAAACGCGGCTGAGCTTAAAAGCCCAGTGAACAGATATATATAATAAACGGAAACGAACAAACGAAACATAATGAAAGAGATATAAATAAGGTACAAGAGTAAGGATAGGACAGTCATCCACCACGAGCCCATATCATAACATATCATATCATAGCATATCATAATCATGCAGAGGGGATGCCTCTCAAATAAGCCGATAATATGAGGGGTGTCCTCATGTACCAGTTGGAGTGATCAGCTCCCATATTTTGTGAAAGGAGTGGATTGCACCCAGCCCCAGTCACCATATCATATCATATCAAAACATATCATATCAGAACATATCTAGGATGCATCCATACGCCCCCCAAACAAATCATATTGGCCATAAACAAATCATAGTGAGCTCATATCATATCATAATGGGGACGGTGTACAACATCACTCGAGTACACTAGAGTCATGCCACTGGTGCATCAATGACATGGCCATGTTACCTTCATGGCTAGGAAACATATTTGGCTCGGGTATCAAACTGGGGTCACAGGTCAAAGGTTCATATCAAAGCAAAGGTTCATATGTCATAATCATAGTCCAAATCTCAAGGTTCATATCACAGGGTTCATATAAGAGGTTCAGAAGTCAAAGGTTCATATCAAAGGTTCAAATGCCAAAGGTTCATATCATAGGTTCAAATCAGAAATCAAGAGGTCGAAGGCACCTTATTCAAAGGGCAGAATATCTGTACCTTATTCCAAAAGCAACACAACCAGAAATGAATAAGATGAAAAGATCAGGTCCTCTCCTTCTTCACACCTAGAGGGGTAGAAAAGAATTACAAACTTTCTCATTTTAAGTAACTTTCCATTTTTAGCAGGTTTCCATATTTAGTAAGTTTCTATTTTTAGAAGGTTCCCATAATTAGAAAGTTTCCATAATTAGTAAGATTTCCATATTCTCATTTACGTTAAGTCATTATCAAAACATATTATGGTTTTAGGGTGTATTTTAACAAGTCACAAAAGTTTAGGGTTACTTATGACAACTTTACATAATTTAGGGTTTTAAGTGTACTTATATCAAAGTTAAAGTTCAAATATGAAAATATCCCAATTAATCTGTTTTGAATCCATATTTATCAAGTTAACAAATTCAGCCCCTCAAGTTTCCCAATTTTACACTTTACACCCTTAAGTTACATAATTTACATTTTAAACCTTATAATATCCATAATTACACATTAAGCCCTTAATTTATCAAAATTACACAATGGACACTTATTTCATTATGTTATACGAATTTACCCTTAAGTATTCAATATTTATACATCAAGTCCCTCAAGTTATCAAAGTTACATATTTAACCCTTAACTTACATTTCCAACCTTTAATTATCAATAATTGCATATTAAGCCATTTAATTACCAAAATGACACATAACCCCATGAATATAATTTATTTCTCAAATCCACCCTAACTTTCCAGAAATTACATATTTAGTCCCTCTATTTAATTATTTTTAAAATCGAATTATACTTTATTAGAATAACCATTTAAGCCCTTTAAATACAAAATTTACATAAGAGACCCATAACTCTTATTTTGTACGATTCATATGAGGTCCAAATAACATTCTAAAAATAACCCACAAGTTTTATAATTTACAAAACACCCCTTATACTTTTAATACAAATCGTATAACCCTTTTAATCCACAAAACTTTAACCCTAGTATCCTAATCATTAAGCCAATCATTATATCATCATTACACATCATTTATATCATCAAGAACAAGCCCTAATGCCCAAACCCTAAATCGATCTCCATTATTTTATTTTCTTCCTTATTTTCTTTTTAGCCGATTATATACTTAAATCAAAAATAATTATTTTAGGCCTCTACAAATCAAATGGACATTTTTCCCAGATTATATTCATCATATGAAGCTCAAATAAATTATCATTCATGCCCAGAAAATTCGGATACAATTATTTAGGTTTTATACACGTTCATAGGATTTAATTCACAAATAATTCATAGATCATGCATGGTATGTTATTATCATTTTATTTGATGTTCATAGATCATAAGAGACTCAGGAAAAATGGCAAACCGAATTTAGGATGAGTCGAAAGGCTGGCACAAATTCTTTACTTTCGGTTCTACACGCGACACACCACAATTTACCACGGCCTCACGAACGATCTACAAATCCTGCAATCATTTTTCATAGAGTATATATGATGTGAGGATCTTGAGAAAAATGAGGAACGAATTTTATAAGTATCATATGAATTATAGACGATTATACTTACTTTCAATATTAGCGATAGGAATAAATTGACCACAATCGAATCCGCCCACACACAGCTCCAAGAATATTTTTCTAGGCTTCAATTGATGCCCAAGAACACACGAAAATTAACCTCACACCTCCAGGAAGTCGCACGGATTTTTAGTGATTATTTCTAGGGTTTTGTGGAGTTTCGGTTTTACTTAAGGAAAAGAAAATGATTTGTTTGCTTAAATGAGGATGAGGCCGAATATTAGGAGGAGGGGGAATCAAAAGGAGCGGCCTAATGAAGGAATAGGTCAATCATCATTTATTTTGTATTTATTTCCATTTATTTTGTAATTTAAATACACTTAAATAACTTTTAAAACAATTTAAATGTATACTTAATTATTTTTTTGGCTAAATTGGACTTGTTTATGTGCAATAATAATTTTGATAGCTTGCACAAATATTTTATGATGCTCTCTAATTATTTCATGTCATACTTGGTACATTTCATAATTTTTTTGGAATTAATTTATAAGTTATATAAGCCTTTATTTAATTTTCAAAGTTGTAGGGGCATTTTGGTCTTTTTACACATTTTAGATTTTAGGGTTTTACAACCGAAGAGGCATCAAAATGATTGATGAAAGGATTAGAGATCAGAGTCAAAATCTGAAGATGAGGATTAATAGGATCAGGCAATTATTATGAAATTTTCAATTTCTCTAAGATTTAAATAAGTTTCAAAACCTAGGTGGTGCAAAGCATAAGCTTTCGATTTCCAAAAGTGATATCAGATATCAACAGGATCTAATCTATAGTGATAATTGTCAGGATTCTCATAGGAGTAGTAATGGATCACTCAGACTGAGTACTATCAGATGATACACTTCATATCCGACATGAGTAATGAATTCGTAGAATGTGTCAAACACATTATGGTTGAATGACCATCTGGATGGTCGGAAAGGTATCCATGTAGTTCTCGAAGGATTTTAAACTTACTTGGTTACTAAACTTAGGTTGCAAGCTTCTAGCTTCTGAAACAAAAGTTCTTATAAGGCTTAGCTAAAGGCAAAGGCACGAATCAGAGTAATGCGGAAGCAATGATACTTAAACAAATACCTTATAGTCTACCCATTCCTCACCGGTCAAAATTTAAGTTCCTATTGGAAAAGTCCTAAAATAATTTCTCAAAGGTTGTCCTACGAGTACTTACAGTGGAAACTTAGTGGTCCTAACTTACACAGGTCAAGGGTAAATGCATTACGAATCGCAGCCTGTCGCTCTGATACCATAAATTGTAACACCCCAACCCGACAAGGGTAAAGATATCACAACAATGGATTCATATCAGAACATAACAAAGCATACATCCACAGTAATACAAAAATCTCAAAGGATGACAAATGAAATACTAAATCTACAGGGTTACAAATGAAAACTTCCAAAAACATTATTTCTAAAATATACTATCTTCTAGTCAGCTCTATCCCAGAATAGCTATCCAATCTTCTAAGTCCAAGGTACACTCTTCACTCATTTCCAGCTTCCTACTAAAACCTGCCGCAGGAAAAGAAATGCGGCTGAGCTACGAGAGCTCAGTGAACAGATATAACGGTAACAAAACAATATAGATAGCAGGGACAAGAAAAATCAGGAATACAGGTCATACCGGTAAATCATGGTGTAGGAATAAGAGTCAGGAATAAATAAAGAATGAGCTTAAAGAAAAGAAAAAGGAACAAGTAATAGGGAAAATTCATGAGGTTCAATAGATAAAGAAAACAGGAATCTATCACGAGCCCAGAAACAAGCCATATCATATCATCGCAAATGTAACTAAATAGAGTAGCTAGCTCCCAGATATGTGAAAGACGTGTATCGCACACACCATCAGTCACCAGATAAATATAACAATAAACATATAACATAACATATACAGATAACAGGTCAAATCTAGAGTGCACCCATACGCCCCACAGACAAATCAATAATCATAATTATAATGGCCATAGCAAAGGTTCATGTCAACCAGTTCAGGATTATATATCATAGGTTCAACTTAGAATTTATCAGGTTAAGTTTTATATCAAAGTTTAAGTTCAGATTAAAAGAACTATATCAAATGGTTCAAAAGAGTATAACAAAAGTTTATAATCAAAGTTTCATATCAACAGTTTATCTCTAAAGGTTTCTATTTAAAAGTCCATTTAAACAATCCTTCAAAATGGTTTTCATAACACTGATCTTACAAAATAGTTTTCTTCAAAATGGTCTTCCAAAACTTTTAGTAACTTTCATTAAAAGTGATATTACTTATTTTAAAGTAGCTTTTCCCAAAACGTTTCATATAAAAAAAATGGTTCAAACTCAGTTAAGTTTAAATAAGGATTTAACAGATTAAGGTTTATATCAAAATAATTTAGTTTTATAGCAAGTATACTAAATTAAGATTCAAAACAAGGTTCACAAATCAGGGTTCAGGACAAGAGATCAAATACAAGGTTCATGAAAGTTCACAAAGCAAAAGATCACATGGAAGGTTCACAAATAAGAGACCACATGAAAAGTTTACAAACAAGCAGGGAACATAGCAATGGTATAGGGAATCCTAATAAGAAGACAAGGACTGAAATGAAAAGGGAAATGAAAGACCCTTACTGAAAGAGGGCAGAATATCTGTACCTTATTCGATAGCAAAACAAACCAAAGACAGATCACAAGACACCGGATTACTCCCGCCTCAGCGAATCTACACGAATTATAATTGTACTTATAAGTTTCATAGCTTTTTGATTTCATAGTCTCATAGTTTCTAAATCATAAGGTTTCATTTTAGTTTCTCTCCATCTTAGGTAACTTTACATATTCAGTAACTTTAGTTATTATCATTCCCGTTTATCAACTTAAAGTGTTAAAGATGACCATGTTAGTAGGTTAAGGTTCATAATGCCCTTTACATGATTTCAAGGTTCATAATGTAGTTATCACAAGTTTAGGGTTCATAATGTCATTATAATAAGATTAGAGTAAACAATTTAAACCCTTTTATAATTCTAACAGTTTTAAACACGAATTTGTTATGTTTTCTCATAATTGTGAATCATATAAGAACTCAGTAATAAAATTCCCAAAAATTCCCAGAGATGCTTAAATGTCTTTAGTACTTTAACTAATTTTTTTAGATTTTATTAAGTAGTATAACTATGGATTAAAATTTACTTAAACCAACTCGTCCAGATTTCTGATAGATTTTGCTATATGAAAATTTATTAATTAGAATACCTTTAAGAAAAATTGATAAAAATCTATAAAAATTCCAGTAACTAATAGACATCCTAAATATTACCCAGTTCAAAGGACACCTCCTAATTCGACATGGTTTGGAAATTAAAATTCAAAAACCCGGACTGATTTTCCAGACTCACAAATCCGATCAGACACATAATTTTCTATAAATCAAAAAGTAACCTTCCAGACCTCTAAAAATTATAAGGACAATTTTCCCAGAAATGTATTTCAATGAACTTGTTTCTAGACTCAAAAAACCACTTAAATACACGTTACCATTATTTTTATACAGTCACTTAAAGTCGGCTTAATTTCCAGATCAGTAACAGTTTTTTTTTTTTTTTTTTTTTTTTTTTTTTTTTTGTTATTTCATGTAAGTATTTAGGGTTCTTGATATCCAATGATCAATTCTTGACATAAAATGATTATAGATGAATTCATAGCTTATTTAGGTCGATTCATATTAGATCTAAACATAATCAAAACCATTTTATTCAGATCCGTACACAAGTTGATTTATATTAGGGTTTTGTAGATCCATTATTTCATTGTTATCATCTTAACATTTTATGTAACATTTTCCATTATCACATGTGTATTTTAAAGACCATAACATCAAGGAAACAAGAACAATAATCAACAAGGAGGATGATACAATACCCTTGAAGCGTGGTCAAAGAACAAGGATAAGAATGGGTCGATCCACCACAGAAACTGCAGCCGAAACCTAGCCAAGAACACTCCCTTCGACACCCTTTTTAACACCCACGATCAAGACCACTTCGCACCAGGAAACACATGACTCTAATGCCAATTAAAGGCCACAAAACACCTGCTATTTCTGCTGTGTTGGATCGGACAGAAAAGAAACAAGAGCAGCAGCGATCATCTTTGTGGTTTGTAGGTATTTTAGGGTTTGTTTTTCTTTCTTTGTCTTGCCGTACAAAATGGAGATGGATTAGGAAGTTCGGTATATAAGGATGAGAAGAGAACCTGCTGTAGTATCTTGACACAACCACCACAAAGAAGCACTAAGCCGCCACCTTGCTGTTTTGTTTAAGATCGATTAGCAGGAGAAGAAAAGAGGCAGCGGACTTTTTTGTGATTTAGGGTTTCCCATCTAAAATATTTTCGGTATATGTTATTTCATAAGAACCGAGTAGTTGATTTTGGGCTGAACAAGGATGGACCATATTTTCTTATGGGCTTATTATCAATCAATATTATTGTATTCTTATCTTAATAGTTTGGGCCAAAAATTTGGAGGCCTTTTGTCACATAAATGTCGCCCATTATGGGCTTGAAAGATAGGATTATTTATTTTGTATCTTTTATTCATAATGTAAAGTTTATTAATTTAATTTGTTAGGTCACTTAAGGTGTTAATTACCTTAGGTTAAATTCATATAATTTGCAGTTACAGGTTATATAGTTTCAGGGGTAATTTGGTCTTTTTACAAGTTATCTGAATTTCAGGTATTACACTTCCTTTGTTTCTTGTGAGTCTTGGAGCTTCTATCCTTAGAGGTGACATCTAATCCTGTGGAAGTCGAAGTGTTTGCATTAGTGTTTGGGGATGATGCTTGGTTAGGTGCCTTGTCAAGAGTATGTATTACTGAGAAATCTCATTAACTATTGTTTTTCCTTTTTCTAAAATTCTGAGTTTCTTTTTCAAATCCACAATGATGTGTTGAAGTTCCTGATTTTTGGATTCCAAAATTCCGTTGGAACGGACGGTGTCATTTCGATTTTGACAAAGTTCATCGACATCTTTTTCATATTCAAACAATTTATGTCGTAAAACATTAATTTCATCATGACCATCAGGATCATGACTGTTTTGAAATGACAACGATGTTTTTAACTGTTGATATTTTAACTCATATTTAGCACTTCGTTCTTGACACCAATCTAATCTTTTGTTTAGTGAAAAAATTTTGTTAGCACAACGGTTTTCCACATCATTGTTGATTTGTCTCAGATTCTCATTCTCTTTTATCAAATTATCTACCTCTATTTGCAACATCTCAACATCCACAGCATGATTATTCTTAAGCAATTCGTTGCAAGACAAGTAAATTGAATTCATAATCACAGAAACAACATCAGCACATAAAACACGCTGCAAAAGTCGATCAACCTCTTTGTCCAAAGATTTCTTTTGACATTTTTGTTTAGCAATTTTATTTTCTTTTGCTTTGAAAACACTCATCATTAAAGCCACTTCTGTTTGAAGTTCCTGTTCCCACATTGTGGCACAAAGTCGTAAATGTTTCACATGTGGCAAAAACTTCTTTTGAAAGATTTCTCTCATTTCTTTCTCAACAGGAGAGAAGAAAGTAGAGATTTTAATTTCAGAATGAACTTCAATTACATCTTCCAAAAGTTTAATGTCGTCCATAAATGTCTTAAAATATTGAAGAATTCGACATTTTTAGGCATTTGTGGATCAGCATTTGTGTTTGGCACAGAATCATTAACGTGTGTGACTGTGGTAACAGGAGCATTGACAGAATAAGCTTTAGATAAGGATTGTTCTAGTTTATCTTTTGGAGGAAAAAAACTTTTACTTATGTGAGGTCGTAATGAATAATCGTATCTTTTGTTATACAAAACAGTGCTCATTTTTTATCGACTTTCATCAGCAAGTTCCAGTTCTTCATCTTCATTAAACACAACAGCTCGTTTGACAGTTTCATCAAATAGATATTCGGCACTGTATAACTTAGGATTGTGTCTGAGTGCTAATTTTGAAGAACGAGGGTAATCACTACCAATTGCAAATCCATTTCCTTTCGAATTAGGTTTTACAGTTAGTTTTTGTATTGATGTTACAGAATTACCCATTTTATAGACAACGTTTTGAAATTCTTTGAGTTTGGCTTCCAAATCCACAATGTCGTCAAGGTATGAGTTAACACGTTTCCGCGAAGTTTGTTTTTCTTCAAGAAGATCATTCTTACATGTTGAAAGCTCAGTTTGGGATTTTAACAGTTCAGAATTTAAGAGATCAATATGTTTTTTGAATTCAAATTGCTCTTGATCTATTTGAGAAAGCAAAGCATTTTTGGAAACAGTTAGCTCACGAACTTGATGTTCTAATTCCTCTACTTGACCGTGTGTCTTAAGGAATGCAGCCTCAAAGCCTTTCTCACGTTGTACTTGCTTTTCATAATTTGAAAGTTGAAATTTATAACACTCAATATCCTTTGTTTACAGTGCAACTTTGGCTTTTAAGTTTTTGTTAATGTCGTTGCATTTATCAATCTGTGTTTTTTGATCATTCAATTGTGTTTGGGTGGCTAAAAGCAAGGTCATAAGCTCCGGATCTTGATAAGGCAGAAGTTCATTTTGGTCAATGTGGTCATTATTATCACCTTCTAGTTGATCATCAAATGAAACAACGGTGCTATCATCATCAAATGTAACAACGGTGTTTAATTGAGTATCATCAAGAGATGAGAATGATGAATCATTTTGAACAAGATTTTCTCGAGCTGATGAAGATTCAGAGGGTGATGCAATTTCATGAATAAGACATTCTGAATCAGGTACCTGAGAAAGACCGTCTGTATCATAGACTAGGTCAGTCTCACTCATGTTCATCTCTTGCATATTGGCCATCAACATCACAGTTACATTTGCTTCCAAGTCCTCCATGTCATCATCTGAGTACGCATGTGCCATGAAACTCTGCTCCTTTTCATTAGAAATACCAGTAGCCTTTTCATCCTTAAGAGCCATGAGAAGAGCTTCCTTATGGTATGTGCTACCCATTGTGCGAGGTTTGGTGCAAGCAGTTGCCATGTGTCCATTTCCACCACAATTATAACATGTGATTGATGTATTAGCAATGCCTCTGTTGTCATTTGAAGCAAACTGTGTCCTTCTTTGTGCATTTCCCAAGGTGTTACGACTACCCCCTGTATTGTTAAACCTCTGTCCTCCAGAATTAAACCTATGTCCACTGCCACTAGAGTTTCCCACATAATTTCCTGAGACAAATTTTCCAGAAGACCGATTCTGAATCTCTACTCGTCCATCATTAACCACTGATTGATTCCTGGTGTTTGATGAAGATCTTAAACGGTTGTTGGATTTGGAGAATTTGCTAAAGGCACGAGCAATCAATGCGAATCCGTCGTTTAAAGAGTTAAAGGCATCATCTTCATCATCCTCCATGTTGGAATACAAGTTGTAGTCAGCATTGTTATATGAGGTGAGTTGTTGATCAAATTGTTGTGAAGGTGCTTCATAAGGAACAAGTTGGTTGGATGATTGTGGTGTGAATGCTGATTGGGGTGTTGGTGGTGGAACAAAGTCTTGAGGAGGTGGTGCAAAGTGTGACTGAGCTATAAGAGCAAGGGAGTTGGGGTTTGATGCTGGTATGAATCCTCCACGTGCAGCTCTATCTTTATCAACCTCTGATTGATGCTGCCTTAAGTAATCATACAATAGTCCATAAGACACATCAGTGATCTTTTTTGCTTGACGTACAAATGTGGTGTACTTTTGCCAATCTGGGCCTAAGCATCCCATAAATTTTGTGTTCACAGCAATCTTTGGTAACGTGATGTTGTGACGATCCAGATCATTGACGATGTTTGTGAAACGGTGATAATATGATTCAATGGACTCCCCAGGTTCTATCATGAAGTGAGTGTATACCATGTACAACTTAGATTCCATATCTTCCTGATTGAGTTCAGTACCTTCCATAAGCAAATGAGATTGGGAATTCCATGGAGTATCAATGCTCCTAAAAATGGGATTGGGAATTCCATGGAGTATATAAGCCATTGCTAGCTCATTTGCCTCTTGCTGGAGTCGTTGTTCTTCATTTAGTTGAGCTATGGTTACGGGAGTGGTAACTGGATCTCTAGGTGGAATGGAGTTGGGATCATCGGGTACAGTTGTAGTAGGCATTGGGAATGGTCCTTCAATGATGACCTGCTTGAGAAACTTTCCATGAGGTTTCCTTAGTTCAACAAATCTTAGAAAACGACTGGACCACTGAACATAGTTTCCGGGGGTTAACATAGGTGGAACGTCCAAAGATCCTGCCTCATGGCGTGATTGCTGACTGCTTATGGCTTCACACATTTTGTTGAACCAATGAGGTTCCCTTGAAGTAGGTTGATAACTTTGCATAGGTTGTGGAATGATTTGTTGCTGAGGGGTTTGTTGAGGGAAAAACTGATGTTGTTGCACAAAAGCATATTGTGGTTGTTGCTGATGAAAATACTGTTGCTGTTGTTGATACTATTGTTGTTGCGGATACAGTTGGAGTTGTAGGTTATAGTAGTAGTTGGGATAAGGTGGTTGAGACATGTTTGTTGGATCTTGAGATAATTAAGATGTGTTTTAAGAGTTATGAGTTTTGATTTTTAAGTTTACTTAAAGTTCTTAGTCCAATTGCGAGAAACACTGTTCACACGTGCTAATTTCAAGATTCTCTGAATTGCGAAAGTAATTGTCCAATTGCGAAAGAGCCAAGGAATTCCGAGAGTTCACCAAATGCGAAAGAGAATTTTAATTGCGAGAAACAATCTTAATTACGAGAGAACTTAGCAATTGCGAGATAATACTCTGAATTGCGAAAGATCAAGCAATTTCGAAAGATTTTCAAAATTACAATTTCGATCACTTTCTCAAATTTATACAAAAGATGAGAATAAAGTCAAGTCGAGGTAATTTCACAAACTTATACAAGTAAGGAAACACCGAGTACCAAATCCGAAGAAGCTGATGAATTAAGAGAAACCCTTGTTCAACCCAATTGCGAGAAACCCCTAATCCGGCAATTCTGAGAAACCCTCTTTCTATCAAATGCGAGAAACCCTCTTTGCAGACCAAATGCGAGAAACCCACTTTTGTCGAATTTCAACCAAAACTTTAACGACGATGAAAAATGAGATTCTGATGGATTTGAATGATGAAGTCCACAACTTTTCACCAGATTTCACAACTATAATCGTAAAACTCAAAGTTTTGATGAAAAAGAAAGTAACCACGATTACGAAACAAACGTTTTTCACAATTTTTGAACAACGAAATAAAAACCTTACGTAAACTAATCAAACCAAATGAAATACGATTAGATCTACCCGAAAAACACTAAACTTAACTATCCTTGGCAAATGATACCACTTGTAGGTCCTTTTTCACGTGAATCCACACACGTACACCCACTTAACTTACGTCTAATCTACTACTACACTACGTATGAGATAGTACGAAAGATATATGAAGTAAATAAGCTAATAAGAAAGAAGAGATGAAGAGAATAAGAGAATAAGATAAGAGAGTTGGAAGGAATTCATTTCATTAAGAATTTCGACAAAGCTTACGCATAATACATGAAAACCAACACTTGAAATGAGCTCCCTACCCTTCTATTTATAGGCATAGGATTATGGCAATTCTATCTCAAGTGTTTCTAGAAGTAATTAGTAAGGCCACATGGTCCATGGGCTACTAATGGACCATGAGCTAATAATAAACATATAACCCATTTACAACCAATTTCGATAGAGTGTACAAGACTTGAATATTAATCTAAAAACGTGTTCCTAACAAATAGTGCCTGAAAAACCTTTTCCATTCTTTTTCAAGTAAGAAAACATTTTAGTTACAAGCATTGGTGTAGTATAAGTTCCTTTGTGCACGTTTATGTTTGACATTTGTTTCTCCAAAAATATTTGCACAAATCTTGGATAAAGATAATGAGTTCCTGAATCCAAGTGTTTTACCAACCCTTCTAAAATCATTTTATAAAAATTAAAAGGCTTTCCTTTTGCAAGGCATATCACATTAGATGCCATGACAGTACCAAACTCATTCCAGCCTGTAGTTTTAGGACTTAAACAATGTAGAAGGGTGTGGATCAAAATTTTCCATTGAGTTGAGAAGAGGCCTTTATTAAACTTTAAACTGTCATTTTTCTTCTCATACCCCAATTTTGCAAGATTTTTGAAAATGGTAGCATTTGAAAGACACTCAATAACCTCATCATCTGGTAGGTTAAGTGATTCCCTAATAGATGATTCAGTTATAAGAATATCATGGCCATCTACCTTAGCCGTTATCTGTACTTCCTTATTATGAGTTATGGCCTTTGCGGTACGCCAAAACTGTTTAATAAAGGAAAGAAATATAGTAGGATTCACAGTTAATGCATACCTAATAGAAGTAGCATTCAAGAAATCAATCATTTCTATGAAACCTTCAGTCCCCTCTGATTTTTCCAAAAATGCAATCATGTTGTGACTTTCAGCAAAAGTTCGATCTGACATTATTAACTGGGGTTTTGTGAATTTGGGAATTTTAAAATTGGATGATAAAAATCATGTTAGGGTTTGAAATTAAAAGAATTATGTTTGCCTAAACTGAATTGTGAGATCCAATTGGGGATTTAAACCCTTTGGTATAAATGTTACCCATTCGTCCCTGTACAATCAGATACAGCAGTACAAACCCAGCAGTAGAAACTTTTACCTAGCAGCAGAAACTTTTTGCCTAGCAGCAGAAAGTTTGCTGTCTTTCTCCAAACACCCTTTGCTTCAGCAATATCATTCCAACTTAATTTTTCCTGCAAAAGATTAGTCCAAAAACCACAAAACACAAGAAATACCAATTTGCAATAATCACAACACTCAATTATACTTAGCAGTTGTAAAACAACTTAGCAGTAGAAAACATCAACTCTAAGCATAACTAGCAACACTAATTATAGCAAGCAGCAGAAACAACTTATTGACCTAATAACAATACTATCCTTTACAAAAACACAAAGAGATAAGTTTTTCAAAGATTTAAAATTCCAATACTGGCAATTAAGAATTGAAATCTACTCACATCAAAAGCTTTTTTGAGCAGGTCTGAAACATTTTTATCAGTATAGATTTTAACAATTTGAATTAACTTCTTTTCATAACAATCTCTTATAAAGTGATGTCTTATCTCAATATGTTTTGTTTTTGAATGATAAACAGGATTTTTAATAATGCACATAATACTGCTATTATCAATATAAATTTTGGTATGCATAAAATTGTACCCATAATCCAGCAATTGATTCTGAATCCAGAGTACTTGTCCACAGCAAATTGAAGCAGCTACATACTCAGCTTCAGTTGTGGAATTTGCAACCACTATTTTTTTTCTTGCATTGCCAAGAAATCAACTTGCTCTAAGAAATTGACAACCCCAAGTTGTGGATTTCCTATCCAAGCTTGCTCTAGCATAATCACTATCAGAGTATGCTACCAGATCAAAAGGTGAATCTTTTGGATACCAAAGACCCAATTTTGGTTGTTGTCTCAATTATCTAAAAATTCTCTTCACAGCATTGAGATGTGATTCTTTTGGTGAAACTTGATATCTGGCACAAGCACACACTGCAAACATAATGTCTGGTCTTGAAGCTGTAAGATACATCAATGAACCAATCATTGATCTATACAGATGTACATCAACTTCTTTACCATCTTCATCTTTGATCAATGGCTTGTTGGTCTCCATTGTTGTCTTTGCAGGCTTCACATCAAAAAAACCAAACTTTCTTAAGATATCAGCTACATATTTATCTTGACTGATAAATATACCATCCTCCTTCTGCTTGACTTGTAACCCTAAGAAGAATGTGAGTTCTCCCATTGAACTCATCTGAAATCTATCATGCATTAGCTTTTCAAATTCAACACATAGCACTTTGTTTGTTGAACCAAAGATGATATCATCAACATAAACTTTAACAAGCAAGATATCATCTTTGTTCCCTTTGATAAACAAAGTCTTGTCAATTTTTCTTCTAATGAAACCATTATTCAGCAAGTAGTTAGATAATGTGTCATACCAAGCTCTAGGAGCTTGATATAAACCATAAAGTGCTTTGTCCACCTTGTAAACTCTATCAGGAAAATCAGGGTCTTCAAATCCAGGTGGTTGCATGACATATACTTCCTCATCAATTGTCCCATACAGAATAGCACTCTTCACATCCATTTGATACACAACAAAATATTTGTATGAAGCATAAGCCAAGAATAATCCGATAGCTTCTATCTTTGCCACAGGAGAAAATACTTCATCATAATCAATACCTTCTTCTTGAGTGTATCCTTGAACCACTAATCTTGCTTTGTTCCTTATCACAATGCCTCTTTCATCCCTTTTGCATCTAAAAACCCATTTTGTTCCAATTGCCTTCTTTCCATTAGGCAAATCAACCAAGGTCCAAACTTCTTGAAGCTTAAACTGCAAAAACTCTTCTTGCATAGCCTCCACCCAAATTGGATTTAGAAATGCTTTATAAGCATTCTTGGGTTCCAGTTGTGATAGAACACAAGCAAACATGCAATTCGGAAGGTCTTTGTGGCTGTTTCTTTGATGAAGAGATTGAGCAAATAAACCTTCATTAAACAAATCTCTCAACCTTTTGATTTACTTCTTGTTTGAACAACAGATTGAACATCTCCTATAATCTGCTCTATTGGATGATCTCTGTGAACTCTGGTGTGTGGGAAACTAGAATGGGGGTTGAATAGTTTACCGGTTATAAATTTCTTTTAAAATTCTTGTTTAAAAAGTTTTCTATTGGAAAGTTTGATTCGAACTCTATGTGTAATCAATTAACACCAATATGAACTACACACTAAACTAAGTAATAGTAACTAATAAAAGTAAAGAGTAGAGTTGGAAAGATCGAACCGAGACAGAGGATTTATAGTGGTTCAGCTACGAAGCTCTTCTTCGCCCTACTCCACTCCCCGAGTACCACACTCGAGAGTTTCAAACACTATATCAACAACCTCCCTTTAGGCGGAGAAATCCGTACACGTCGCTTATCCAATTACCGACACTAAGCTAGATGTCGAGTGCTAATAGTAGCAACCCGTAAAATTTCATAAGGCAAAATGACTATTTTGCCCTTTGACTTTTGACTTTTGACTATTTGACTTTTACCGTAACGTAAAAGCAAATACTGTAACCGATAATATTCCAAGTTAAATAATTCATTCTTCTTTGAATTATTACTCTCGGAACGTCTTCGTTCACCCCTGTCTATAATTAACTATTTAATGTTAATTATAACTACTTTTATATTAAATAATATTACTTTTATTATTCAATATTATTTTTCTATTAATTATGAAAGTTTAATCGTGTAAACTTTCCTCGCGACCAACACAAGACTAGGATAAGTCTATGTGGCCAAAATACACAAATCTCACCAATAGTCATATTTTATATGAACTATTTTCGTTTTGTCATTTTTACGTGAGCATTATAATTCTTCCGTAATACGCGTGCTCAAACCTATGTTATTAGGTTTTAATAACATAAGCGCACTCCATTAGACTTATCACACATCTTATATACTTAGTTGGAGCATATTGATAAGTTTTGACATTTTTATAAGTATTACATTTATTTTTGTGTTGCTAGGTTTTAAGGTTTGAGACTTAACGGTTTAACATTAGTAATTACCGGGACCAAACTACACTACTTAGATCTAAACTTATCTTATAACCTAGCAACTAAGCACCTCTCCACCTCATATAGAGGTGGCGTACAATTGATAATACAAGTCCTAATTGATATCTTTCTATTATCATGATTATCCAAAAAGGTTTCTTCACTTCAAAGGAACTTGTACTAGTCAAGATAAGAAAATAAGAAATTCACTAACTCTTCCTTGCCCTCCTCTCTTGCTGTCGTGAATACCAAGACCTCAAACCACCATCATCATCAAGTTTTCTTGGCTAATTCTAGTGTTAAAGAATGAAGGTTATAAGTCCCAACTAGTTCTTGGTTCTTTATCTTCAAACAAGTCTTTAATTCCATGGTTGAAATAGAAGATATTCAAGGTGATTAAGAGGTTCAAGGGTTGAGTTTAAAGAGTTCTTAGAAGGCTTACACAAGGTTAGAATCAAGTGGTAAAGAGGGTTCAAGAAAAGTATTGAAGAGAGGTGATTAGGATTGATTGTGTTGTGATTCTTGTTGTTTTCCAACCAAGATCCTTGTAAGAATTATGTTTAGATTTCATGTTTCTTTCATTTTGGTATTTATATACCTTGTATAAGTTGTAAATGATATTAAGACTTGATTTGATGTTGTACATGAGGTTAGAAACACAAAAATAAACTAGAACAAGCTCTAGATGTGACTTATGAAGTTAAAATTCTGAACAGCCCCAAAGATAGATTAAACTGATCATCTCAGTAAACTTTGAGGTTAGGGCGATAACATAAGTTGGTAGAGCTCTATCTTGTGGTCGTTTCGACGGGTGGCACATCTCATAACTCATCCCGATGAATAAACTAGAGCTAAAAAGGTAAAACATGTCAAAATCTGACTCGCAGATTTCGTTGGACAAAACGGGACAATTCTGCCCGTTTCGGGAACTCGTCGTAGTTTTATGAAATGAAGCTAAGACATAAACTTAAACATAGGAAAATACTTCGCGTCCTAAAGTGTTTTAGAACTCAAGATACGGCCCTTGCTGCGGGACTGCAGTGTGCTATCCATCAGCACTTAAAATGGGTCATTTCATGCTGAGTTTTCTACAAAAGCTTACTGATCTGATTTTTAAAACGCAATTTTCACCCTTTTCTATTCTGAACCACTGAAAGTGTAAAACACGAAAGTTGCTCAGAATGATGTTTTATACAAAAAATACGTGAGACGTAAGCTAAAAATGAAATACAAAGGCTGTAGACTATAAAAATCAAATGCACCTGTTTTGATCCAAATATTGCCGTGACCTAAGAACCTTTGTAGCATTTTGACCACTTAAGACTAAAACACAGCAAAGGATCATGTCTTAAGAACTCATTGCCGACCAATAGCCGTGGCTGTGGCCTTGGTTGTTGTCTTCAAGTTATAAGTTTAGCCGCACGGCTACTTTGGGTATGATAACCCGAAACTTGTTAATGAGACTTGATCACTTAATTGACTCATTCTTCTTGACTACGACAACTTATAAAATGATCATATCATGTATTTACTATATGTATACCATGTCCTCAAGTCACAACTTACACTTGATCCGCGAGATTATAATAACTAGTTCAACCAATAGTCTTTGATGAAACACGACAAATGTTTTATACAACATTTGTCTCGTCAAATACTTTTACTTATAAATGATAAGTACTACAACAATAGGGAATTTTATAATCATAAGAAGCCTCTTTGGGGTGTCGAATCAACGAGTTGTGGATTTACGAATTTAAATGTCCTGACTCCTCATGCGTTCACTACATGACCTCTAGATTCTGATAGCCCGAACGGTAATACGAAGTTATTTATAAAAAGGCTATTAGTCAAACCATATTCTAAGAGTGCTTCACTCATTTACACAACATAAGAAATATGTACAATATCTTAATCAAGTCAATGTCTTTACATATACTTGTACACACATATTGTACACTATACTAAGACACGATCACTATACTTTCGTTGGTCATTGTTAAAGATCGTGGTCTCGCCATACACTATCTATTGTATTAAACTACTACTGATCACTACGGTGAGTTCATAGCCCCTACTTTTGTTTAACTGGTTTATAAACTACTTGGGGGAGATACATGCTACTGTTTTTATTATTATGGACAATTACTTGCAAACTGAATGCTAGCCCTGAATGTATTATTGCATGCCTAAGTTTTTTATGCCAAAAGTCCCCTTATCATGGACCACTAATCGCTTGTTGATGTAAGTGAGCGCAAATATTGTGGATAGGCCTATCGGGATTGACGAATCCCGTTTGTGTAAATCATACAGCGGATATCACAAACGCACTATATTTGAATTTCTAGGTATATGGCATAGTACCTACACAGAGCAAATTATTTGATGTATATATCGTACGGTGATATATATATACAGTCAGTCGTACGTGCCATGAGCTTAGAGCAATAATAACTATCAGGATGATGATTGCGCACATTGCAATTATACTATGAACTTTATTGTCCACTACTGTTTACAAACCTATGAATTCACTCAACCTTTGTGTTGACTTTTTAGCATGTTTATCTCAGGTTCGAAAGGAATTAGCTGGCATGAGAAGGCGCCCGGAAAAACATTTTGAAGACGATGCATATATTATCATTCAAAAAAACTTTACACTTTTATGTTGTACATTTTGTAAACTTGTGGGACCTCTTTTGTAAACTCTGATATTTTAATCGAATGATAATTTATTTCAAAACGTCTCATTTAGAGTCGTTTTCAGTAACTTCTACTTTCTGCCAATAAGTAATACCCCAGTGACACAATCTTCCGCTGCGATATTTTGGAGGTTTTACAGATTGGTATCAAAGCCTATGGTTATAGAAACCCAGGTTGCATCTGAACCTAGACTATAACTACTCTTTACTCGCGTTACTCATTATCGTCTTCAGCATTCCGTGCGCCATGCTTACTCCTTAACACAATACTGTATTGTTTTTATACAAACTGTTTATATGAACGATTGACTAAATATGAATGCGTATGCCTATTCCAAGGCATTACGGCACTACCAGATTTCCCTGATCATACACATTTTGTTGTGATCTATGAAATTTTCTTGAGACATTGTAATTGTTATAATTACCATTCATATATCTCAGACATTGTGAGATACACGACTTGTTTATTCAGATATCTCAGGCATTGTGAGATACACAACTTGATTACTCATATATCTCAGACATTGTGAGATACACAACTTGATTACTCATATATCTCAGGCATTGTGAGATACACAACTTGCTTATTTATATATCTCAGACATCGATAGACATACAGTAGTCTTATCTATTTCTCATACATTGAGAGATACACATTAGTCTTAGTTATTTTTATTGACATTGTAAGTTACACAATGATCTCTCTGGTATTTCTCAAACATTGCGAGAAAACTATTTCATCACTATGAACCTATCAACTCCTTTGAACGCTACGTCGATTTTCTCTGATTATTTTACTCCTCATCTTAGAGGATGAGTGTGAACATTTATTCCATACTCTCGGAACACTTATGACATCTCGTAACACACCGCCTTGTAACTCATCGGTTAAGTATGAGTGTTTTGTTGGGAATTCTTAAGTAGGATGATTTTTAATATCCTTATTTAAATGGATTGGGACGCCTTTTTATTTAAATAAAGAAATTGTGAATCGCCGAACCATAAGTTTATATTTCTTTATTTACATTGTTTGGGACACCTCTCTATGTAAATAATGAATTATAAATAAGTGGGCTTATTTGTATCCGATGAGACATGAGTATGAACTCGAACTTGAGAATCACTAGTATTCTACCACTCAGAAAAAATCTTAAGATCTTATTTGAACTACCTGAGTTCATTCTTAAGTTATCCTTTTTGTTGTTACAAATCCTTACAATCATGAGCTATTTATTGAGTTTATAGACTTGTTACACTATTGAGCTAACGGGTTTAGTTCAATCTTGAACTAACAAACTGAGTACGATATTCCACCTACTTTGCTTGAGTGAGTAACCATCTACTTACTTGGGTACATAGATGCCTACTTTACTTAAGTGTGTGGACACTTACGTATAAGCTCTTTCACGAGCTTCTCTCACTTGTTGGCCCATGTTTTGGGAACAGTGCTTCTTGAAATACCCTCACATCCAAGGTAAGTTACCACTGGTTGAGCATTACCCCCATTAACGGGATTCTTACCCTTATAATCTTTGGTCATATGGCCTACTTTCTAGCAACTTCTGCACCTAACAGTGCAAGAACCAATATGATGCAACTTGCATCGATGACATAATGGTTTGTTCTTGACATAACCTTTTCTTTCAGTTGAGGCAACGACATCATAGGCTCTGGCATTCTCTTGCCTTCTGTTTTGCTATTGTTGGATCATTGAGCAGACCAAGCTCGCACAACTTGATCCACTGGATTACAAGACATCGGGATTGTTACATCCAGTGTGAGAGGATCAAACAAATTTACGTTCCTTTGAATATTGAGTGGAAGTTCACAGATGACCTTTTCCAATAACATCTCATTGGTTGAGACAATCATGAGGCACACTATTGTCAACTCTTGAAAGCGACGGATATAAGTCATGATATCAACACCACTGACAGCAAGAAAACTTCACCTTCGTTTCTTGCACCTCATTCTGAGGGCCGTACTTGTTGATTAATAACTTCTTCAACTTAGTCCGAGCAATCTTGCAAGTATTCTCAATACTAATAGATTGAGAAACAACATTCCACCATGACAAAACATTGTTCAGAAATGTGCTTGTGGCATATTTGACTTTGCAGTATTCAGCATAGTTGCTGATTGGAAATATTGATTTTGTCCTCCCAAACCAACGAGCTAAACCAACCGCTCCTTTTGTGCTTTTGAAATTACTGGGCCTACAATTCATGAAATCTTTGTAAGAGCAGCCTTTAACTACTGGTACAACATTCACTCCTACGGCGCCTTCAACTGGCCCTGCATTATTAGGCCCTCCAGTTGAGTCCTAATATTAATCATAGCACTCTTGCTCACCTATCAAAACTTTAAATGAGTTCCTACTCTCACCTGAGAGTGTAAGATCAGAAATTCACTACAAATACCCACACTTTTTCTTAGACAGCTCAACATCGGACTATTAAAGATCCTGATTAGGATTGGTTCGGTAGCTTGCACACTTGAGCTACAACCACCAGAACTTAGCAGTGTATACAACATCTTTCAAGTGAGCAATATGAAAAAGTGTCATACTGTTGAGATACTCACTATTCCTCTGGAAAAGATCCAGATTGACGAATGTCTGAACTTCACTAAAGAACCTATCACGATCATAGACCGTAAGGTCAAACGACTTAAGCAAAGTCGCATTTCTATTATCAAAGTTCTTTGGAATTCTAGTAAATACCCGAATTCAAGTAAGAGCGTGAAGACCAGATGTGTCGCAATTACTCCCATCTTCTCTCAAACACACCATCAGCAAATAACACCCACTGAGCTTCGGGACAAAGTTCCCATACAGAAGTACCCCCACCTCTTTTGAGGCTCATCATCAACTCATAACACAAATTAAATCATGAGGACATGATTCCCTTAACCGGTAGAGACTGTAGCAACCCGTAAAATTTCATAAGGCAAAATGACTATTTTGCCCTTTGACTTTTGACTTTTGACTATTTAACTTTTACCGTAACGTAAAAGCAAATACTGTAACCGATAATATTCCAAGTTAAATAATTCATTCTTCTTTGAATTATTACTCTCGGAACGTCTTCGTTCACCCCTGTCTATAATTAACTATTTAATGTTAATTATAACTACTTTTATATTAAATAATATTACTTTTATTATTTAATATTATTTTTTCTATTAATTATGAAAGTTTAATCGTGTAAACTTTCCTCGCGACCAATACAGGACTAGGATAAGTCTATGTGGCCAAAATACTCAAATCTTACCAATAGTCATATTTTATATGAACTATTTTCTTTTTGTCATTTTTACGTGAGCATTATAATTCTTACGAAATACGCGTGCTCAAACCTATGTTATTAGGTTTTAACAACATAAGCGCACTCCATTAGACTTATCACACATCTTATATACTTAGTTGGAGTATATTGATAAGTTTTGACATTTTTATAAGTATTACATTTTTGTGTTGCCCGGTTTTAAGTTTTGAGACTTAACGGTTTAACATTAGTAATTACCGCGACCAAACTACACTCCGTAGATCTAAACTTATCTTATAACCTAGCAACTAAGCACCTCTCCACCGTATATAGAGGTGGCGTACAATTGATAATACAAGTCCTAATTGATATCTTTCTATTCTCATGATTATCCAAAAAGGTTTCTTCACTTCAAAGGAACTTCTACTAGTCAAGATAAGAAAATAAGAAATTCACTAACTCTTCCTTGCCCTCCTCTCTTGCTGCCGTGAATACCAAGACCTCAAACCACCATCATCATCAAGTTTTCTTGGCTAATTATAGCATTAAAGATTGAAGGTTATAAGTCCCAACTAGTTCTTGGTTCTTTATCTTCAAACAAGTCTTTGATTCCATGGTTGAAATAGAAGATATTCAAGGTGATCAAGAGGTTCAAGGGCTGAGTTTAAACAGTTCTTAGAAGGCTTACACAAGGTTAGAATCAAGTGGTGAAGAGGGTTCAAGAAAAGTATTGAAGACTAGAGGTGATTAGGATTGATTGTGTTGTGATTCTTGTTGTTTTCCAACCAAAATCCTTGTAAGAATTATGTTTAGATTTCATGTTTCTTTCATTTTGGTATTTATATACCTTGTACAAGTTTTAAATGATATTAAGACTTGATTTGATGTTGTACATGGGGTTAGAAACACAAAAATAAACTAGAACAAGCTCTAGATGTGACTTATGAAGTTAGAATTCTGAACAGCCCCAAAGATAGATTAAATTGATCATCTCAGTAAACTTTGAGGTTAAGTCGATAAGATAAGCCGGTAGAGCTCTGTCTTATGGTCGTTTCGACGGGTGGCACATCTCATAACTCATCCCGATGAATAAACTAAAGCTAAAAAGGTAAAACCTGTCAAAATCTGACTAGCAGATTTCGTTGGACAAAACGGGACAGTTCTGCCCGTTTTGGGAACTCGTCGTTTTTATGAAATGAAGCTAAGACATAAACTTAAATGTAGGAAAAAGCCTCACTTCCTAAAGTGTTGTAGAACTCAAGATACAGCCCTTGCTGTGGGACTGCAATATGCTATCCATCAGCACTTAAAATGGGTCATTTCATGCTGAGTTTTCTGCAAAAGCTTACTGATCTGATTTTAAAACGTAATTTTCACCCTTTTCTATTCCGAACCACTGAAAGTGTAAAACACGAAAGTTTCTCAGAATGATGTTTTATGCAAAAACCTCGCGTAACGTAAGCTGAAAATGAAAAACAAAGGCTTTAGACTATAAAAACCAACTGCACCTGTTTTGACCCAAATATTGCCGTGACCTAAGAACCTTTGTAGCATTTTGACCACTTAAGACTAAAACACAGCCAAGGATCATGTCTTAAGAACTCATAGCCGAGCCATAGCCATGGCTATGGCCTTGGTTGTTGTCTTCATGTTATAAGTTTAGCCGCATGGCTACTATGGGTATGATAACCCGAAACTTGTTAATGAGACTTGATCACTTAATTGACTCATTCTTCTTGACTCCAAAAACTTATAATATGATCATATCATGTATTAACTATATGTATACCATGTCCTCAAGTCACAACTTACAATTGATCCGCGAGATTATAATAACTTGTTCAACCAATAGTCTTTGATGAAACACGACAAATGTTTTATACAACATTTGTCTCGTCAAATTCTTTTACTCATAAATGATAAGTACTACAACACTAGGGAATTTTATAAACATAAGAGGCCTCTTTGGGGTGTCGAATCGACGAGTTGTGGATTTACGAATTTAAATGTCCTGACTCCTCATACGTTCACTACATGACCTCTAGATTCTGATAGCCCGAACGGTAATACGAAGTTATTTATAAAAAGGCTATTAGTCAAACCATATTCCAAGAGTGCTTCACTCATTTACATAACATAAGAAATATGTACAACATCTTAATCAAGTCAATGTCTTTACATATACTTGTACACTCATATTGTACACTATACTAAGACACGATCACTATACTTTCGTAGGTCATTGTTAAAGATCGTGGTCTCGCCATACACATATTGTACACTATACTAAGACACGATCACTATACTTTCGAATGATAATATATATATATATATATACAGTCAGTCGTGCGTGCCATGAGCTTAGAGCAATAATAACTATCAGGATGATGATTGCGCACATTGTAATTATACTATGAATTTATTGTCCACTACTGTTTACAAACCTATGAATTCACTCAACCTTTGTGTTGACTTTTTAGCATGTTTATCTCAGGTTCGAAAGGAATTAGGTGGCATGAGAAGGCGCACGGAAAAACATTTTGAAGACGATGCATATATTATCATTCGAAAAACTTTACACTTTTATGTTGTACATTTTGTAAACTTGTGGGACCTCTCTTGTAAACTCTGATATTTTAATCGAATGATAATTTATTTCAAAACCTCTCATTTAGAGTCATTTTCTGTAACTTGTACTTTGTGCCAATAAGTAATACCCCAGTGACACAATCTTCCGCTGCGATATTTTGGGGGTGTTACACTAATCTTAGCTTACACCAATCTACCAATGTCCACGTGACCAAACACTCAAGCCCAATGGCTTCAAGAGATCACCAAGATCTCAACATGATCACAATGATCAACACTCACTCAACTAATACTAACCTATAGACCCTTGATCTACTTGATCAATCACACAAGCCCAATGGCTTTAAGAGATATTCACTATCTCTATAAGATCACACTTGATCTTCACTCTCACTCACAAAAGATAAATGAACTTGATGTATGCTATGATACAACAAGGTTGTAACAAGTGTTACAAAAACCTAACAACTATAACTCTTGTATCTTCTTGAATACTTTGAGTTCTTCTCTTGCTAATGAAGAGGAATGATAACACCTTGTATCAACTTGGATACTTGTGTTCTTCTCTTGCTAATGAAGAGGAATGAAGAGGATCTCTTGGTGGATGATTGGATCACTCTTAAAACAAAAGAAACTAATCTAAATGATCTAAAGAAGTGAAAGGTGTGAGAGGTTTAAACTCAGAAGTTTTTCTGTGTGAAAGGGTGCCTAAAAACTGTGAATGGGGTTGGTTTTTATAGGCAAGAAAAATCTGAACGTTACAGAAAATTTTGTACGGACGGCTCCACTAAATTTAGTGGAACCGTGGAGCCATCCCAGACAAGGACGCTCCAAATTTTGTCTTTTTTGGTGAAAACTTATTTGGGGAAGTTTGGAGCTGATTTTGGGGCGAAAAATAGCTGTTGTGATTTTCAAACTTATTTTTCCATTAAAACATTTCTTAATAATTCAAAAATAATTTGTCATGTGTATTTTTGAAAAAATGTTTTGTCCCATTAAAATGTGAAGTCTCAAAACACAAATTCACTTCTTTGATCACTAGTCAAGTTGTAAATTTGTTCTAGAGTGATTTGCGTAGAAACAGGATCTTCCGATTAAAAACTTGTTTACGTTAATTTTAACGTAACGTGATTTCACATTTTGTCATCCTCAAAACGTGAAGTGACCGAAAGATATAAATAATGTTTTTAGAACATTATTTGCATCAACAATCTCCCCCTTTTTGATGATGACAAAATATAAACTCATTTTAAGTAAAAATTAGTTTTAACAAGTTTTTAATGAGTTTACTCCCATTTCTCCCCCTTTTTGTCGAATCAAAAAGGTGATAAAGGCTCCCCCTTGATGTATACTCCCCCTCATTTGGAGAACACCAAGGAATCGAGCAATGGTGTGTTCTACAAAACAAGATTAGATGACACATATACAATATCTAACAAGTAGCACCTTTGACAAATATCCAACCATACAACCAAGATAAACATGAACAACCATATTAAAGCCCATTTCATAAACATAAAATAAATGTCATACATGAGTATGACTACAACAAGAAAGCAAATAAAACAGGATGAAGACACATAAACATCAAGAGTAGGATGAGGCTTCAAGATTTGCTTTCAACTTCAAAAGGGTTTCCTAAGTATTTATTGGGAAGACTAAACATAACCATGTTTAGTTTGGGATATGGTGTGGTGGAGGAGGCCGAAGGATGATGGGTCCCATTGGTGGTGTGAGGAGGTGCTCTAGGTATGAGAATTGAAGACTCAATTCTTCTCTAAGGTTCATCATGAGGTTTTGGTTATGGTGGCAACAAGCACAACTCAAAGTATGTGAGTGAAGGGGATAAATAATGGGATGTCCCATTAAAGGTTGAGGTGATGGTGATAGGGAAGATGAGGATGTGTTACTCCCAAGCTCAAAGGGAGTGATTGGTGATAAGGTTAGGGTGAGAGCTAGAGGTTGTGGTGATGGTAAAAGTGATGAGGATGATGTGTTAGTTCCCACTTCAAGTGAAGTTAATGGTGATGAGTTGAGTGTTAAGGCTAGTGGGTGAATGGGACTTGGTTGAGGTGAATGTGTGTTGGTTCTAATGGTGGTGGAGGATGAATATTTGGGTTTGATTGAGGTTGCCTTGGATGGAGCTTAGGGTGTAGTGAAGAAAGATGATGATTTGGTAGAGGTTATGGGTGTGTGGGCTTCCTCATCATCATCCAATGTTAGATCAATGAGAATCATCTCATTGGAAGGTTTGGTTGAGGTTTGTGGTGTGTGAACACTTTTGATCCATTGATCAATAAGAGTGGTTTGATTAGTTGGTTTGATGTTGAATCTTGGTTTCTTGTTTTTGTGTGAGGTGGAAGCAATGGTGGAAGACATGATGGTTGTAAGGTGAGTGTGAAGGTGTAAGGATGGCAATGCATGATGTTAGCTTAAATAGCCAAATAAAAGACATGCAAGGTTGAAAAGGATGTTGGATTTGGGGATTTAGGTGCATGGGAATCAGGTTATGTTTGCAGATTTTCAGGGAAAGAAAGTCAAAAAGTGGAAGAGAATTGTATTTTTCGTCTTCCAGAGGCACGGCACCACTAAAGGTAACACGGCACCACTAAATTTAGTGGATCTGTCCCCTATTTAGTGGTGCCGTGGCCTCCATTTGACCTTCTTTCCAGGTCTGCAGGTTTTAGGCAGCCTAAATGGGGAAATTTCTGGGGAATCCGTTGGCGGCAAATCTCAAGGCCTCAAACCAATAAACACATAGAATTCCTAAAGCTAGTTTCAACTAGAAACTAACATGATCATGTGATCATCTATGTATTTAGGCAACAATTAAGCATGCATGAGTTCAAGCAATTTTAACATCTAGTGCATGTAATAAAATAAGATAACATGCATGAACTAGGCAAGATTGATAATCATAAAGGTTAATACTAAGCAAATTAACCATGTTTAAGTGTGAAATGTTAAAAGAGAACACTTCAAGCTAGTCAATGTTTGGTGGACAATGCCATAACCTATTAATAAGCTTAATAATAATAATAATAATACTTAAGTTAGTATAAATACTTAAGTAATCGCTCTCTAATCCTTCCTTTTCCCCAACCTCTTGATCGTGTTCCCTAATCCCTTTATTGCCTTGCCGATCGACTTGAATCCCCCTATAGTTTGTGTATGCATCTCTACTTGTCGATTGTACATTGTAGTTTGCCTTCTCATCACGCCGGATAGGGTAACCAAGTTGGTTTGAAGGTCGGTTTTTGGTCGAAATGATGAGGTGTTAAGGTTGTCAAAGTAGGTGTCGGGAGAGGGAGAGAGAGAACGAGACGTTCCTTCTTCGTTTACCTCGTCATCATCTTCATCCATAGGTTGAGAAGATGAGCCAAGTTCGAAGGGGGAGGAGGAAGGAGGGATGTCAGAAGTGGACTTACGACCACGTTTGGACCCTTTGTCCTTATGTTGCTTTGTGCGACGTTGTGGTCCACCAAGGGGTTTCATGACCAGATTGACTAGGACATAGTAGACACTTTGAAGATGTGGGTAGGTTTCCATAACCCACAAGAATAGACGAGTAAGCAACATACCATATGGCATGAGCTTATCGGAATGACTACGAATATTGGCCATTCTCTTGAACATATAGTATGCGAGGTTGTATGGTTCCTCGACACTAAGACAATAGAGCATATGGGCGAGACTCGCCGAAACGTGATCACGGTTGCTGGCAAGGCTTAACACGTTCTCACGTAGAATGAGTTCCCAATTTCTAAGATCGGGAAAAAAGCTCTTTAAGATAGATTTTGTTTGGGTCAAGAGGAACGAGGGAGCCATCACGTTTTTGATACATGTGGATGACTCGGGGTGTTTGTATGACTTGTTTGAGGAGTTCGAGATTTGGAATTTCAGTACGATAAGCACCTACATTCTCAAGGTTGTAGAAAAGAGACTCAAGAGAATGGTCTTTAGTGTATGCACACTGACCATGTGAAGGAACATCGAGAATCTGACCAATTTCGGTGACGGACAGGATGATGTTTTGGTTTTGAATCCAAAAATCAAGAAAGACATTACCATCATCATCAGTGAAGGTACGAGCTCGACTATAAAACTCAAGGACAAAATGAGGACAAATTTGACCGTTTATTTTGTATAAACTGTCAAAGACAATGGTGGAGAAACATTATTGGATATTGTCCAAGAGAACGAAATGGGCATCGACTACACGACCTTCGTGTATGTATCGATCTTGAACTTTGGAAAATAGGCTTTTTGATCAGTTGGAATGGTTAGGTTTTCTAGTATACGAACGATGTATTGTCTGGTATCTTGATAATCAACACGAGGCATTGTTACCTACAAAAAGATTATTTTTGTATATGTTAATTCATTGCATTTTAACAATTATATTTCTAGTGTGTGTGTGCCTAAATGAAAAATATGTGGAGGTGCAGTAATCTCGACTCTAAAGTGAAGTTTATGAGATTACCAAACGCTCCTAACTTCACTTTTGCTCAATCAAATATGTCGAACAATACATATTAGTTATGTAATTTGATCCATATTTGAGAGTTCGTGTATGCATGCAAAATTGTTTTTAATTTGCATCAACAATGCACGAAAAAGGTTTCATGATCCTAGACTTGTGAAGTATTTTGAAAAATGATCGAATTGGGGTGTTTGGCAAACACCTCAACGTGGCGCCAAAAAACTTAAGTTTGAAAAGCTTCAATGTAAATTGTTCCTAATCCAATTTTAATCATCCTAAACATGAATCCACTACAAATAATCAATCATAATCTAATTTTAGTGATTAAATTCGGACTAAGTTTTGCAACATAAATGGGTTTATGAAAATCCTAGGTTTAGGGAATCATGGGAATGCTACGTTGTCTAATCCTAGTCTTAATTTCACAAAAGTTTAACAAAATTCAAAAATCCCCAATTCAGATTTATGCTCAAGAACAAACCCTTGACTCAAATTGAAAGAAATTAAGGATGATTTACTTACAATTAGTGGTGTTGTGATTAGGATTTGTTGATTCCAATGCCTCAATCTTGATTTTCAAGAGTTTAATTGAATTATGGTGTTTGGGTTTGGTTTTGACAGCAAGAGGAAATGGTTTTGGATTTGTTTGAAAAGGTTGTGCAGAAGAAGAAAGAAATGGGCGCGTTTTTTAGATGCACGGTTCCACTAAACATTAGTGGAGCCGTGCCTATTTAGTGGAGCCGTGTATCTGATTGTGCCATTTTTCTTCTGTTTTGACTTTTGGCTGATTAATCTTACTTATTTAGTAAGACTTTTTGACACGAGAAAAAAGTTTATACCTAATAAACTTTTTGACGAAAACGATTAGACGATATGACAAGGAATGACCTTAGTGTTTCCAAGGAAATTGACTAAGTTGTCATTGGATGAGGATTGACTTCTAGTATTTCTCGTGAAATAAATAGAAGTTATGAGTCGTGTTTTGGTGGATGACTATAATATTTCCCATGAAATATTTAATTAGTCAGAATACGAGACGCAAGGAATGACTTAATATTTCCCGTGAAATATTCAAAAAGTCATGTGACGAGTAGTAAGGGAATGACTTAGAATTTCTAGAGAAATTTCTAAACGTCATGAGACGAATGAGAGAGATGACTTAAAGAGTCGTGGATGATTCGTAGAGAATGACTTCAATATTTCCTGCGAAACTTTTGAGATGTCATAGAGGGGATGAAAGGTTATAAGGTATGATGCGAGGGATGACTTTAATATTTCCATAGAAATATTGAAATAGTCATGAGCGGGATGAGAGGAATGACATGAAAAGTCATATGACGAGCCGTGAAGAATGACGTTAATATTTCCAATGAAATATTAAGAAGTCATGTGACGAGAAATAGGAGATGACTTTTAACATTTCTGAAGAAATGTTCAAATAGTCATAAGAGGGGTGACGAGAGCGTAATAGTTAGGGTATTGACGATGTTGTCTTTCAAGAGAGACATTTCAAAGAAAAGATTTCTCTTTCGACCTTATCGCGACGGAGGAGATAACGTACTTCGACGAGCTTCGTTCATGAGCAAGCTATAGGGTTCCCGGTCAAGTCTAATGGCATCTTGACTGCTACTCTTCATAGCGGGTTGTCTCATCCATAGTGTTTGTTGTCATGCCTTTTCGGCGCTTACGTACTCGGCTTCGGTCGTGGAGACAACAAGAGTAGTTTGTTTCTTGGGGAACCAAGAAGTTTGTTAATAAACCTATGAAGGTACAAACATTACTCTCTATGTTTCATTCCACATTAACTCTCGCATTATCAAAGTTGATATAGAAACATTTTCTACACCAAACTCCTTGAGATATCGTAATCTCCAGTGTGTAGTACCTTTAATGTATCGGATGATACATCAAACACTTTGATGTAAGAAGTTTTGGGACACTTCTTACAAGTGGGCACAAAACACTATTCATGATAATGGACCTACTTTCGTTAGGTAATAACTATATTTACCTATTATGCCCATAACTTAGTGACATCCATCACTCACCTTCATCGTCTCTTGTGAGATTCGTATTTGTGGATATGGGCGTTAGTGTTTAAGTTAAGTGTCTTATATATATATATATATATATATATATATATATATATATATATATATATATATATATATATATATATATATATATATATATAATATGTATAACATACTAGAGTTTATGGGGATACTTTCTTTAGGTTGAGTTATCTACAGGCTAGGGAAGAAACTTAATTCACTCATCATTTTCGTTTCAAACTTGTCACGCATGATCTTGAAGCGGTCATCGTACATTTCTGGACAAGTTGAGTGCGTTTAAATGAATTGTGAATCTTTGTTTTGTTATGATAGTGCCTACTATGTTAGATTCTAACACTACTGCATGCTTAGCATTTCTACCAACAAAAGGGTGTTTTAAGGAAGCGTACCTGAGCCTGAGGTGTTTCCCTTAAAACTTAGAAGACTAGAGTACCTTTGTTGAATGTTAAGCAAATGAGACACGACTTGACTATTGCATCGCAAGATTTGTTTGATCACAAATCACACTCCATTAATTAGGCTTCCAAAATTTATTTACAGTCTTGTTTTCCTGGCAAAACAGAAGTTCCAACATCTGGTCCCCAATATCCCATGCGTCCAAAGTTGTTATAGTTAAACATCCTATGCATTTGTTGCGCTAGTTTAGGACGTGAGAATGGAGGACATATTTCCCATGGCAAGTAACTATGAGGTGGACGATCATTCCAAGTTACGGGTAAGTTACTTGGATGACTTTGTCTTCTAAAGTTACCTCTCGGTAGAGGAGTTCTAGACCGAGGTTTGCGAGAATTTACTTTTCTAGGTGGAGGAGTAGTTGACCTAGTGTCACACTTTACAAATCCATGTTCGGGAGATGACAATGGTTTGTAAAAGCCTTTGGCCTCCCTTTTACTTGGAGTAGACACTCTAGTACCATTTGCAACTATGTGACTCGGTTTAGGACTTAAGTTATTTTTCAGAATTGACCCAGTTTTGTCTTCAGCACCAGACGGTACCACGGTACCACTAAATTTAGTGGTGCCGTCTGTACCTTTAGTGGTGCCGTCACCTTCAGACTTAGACATTTCAGGCATTACAAATTTTACTTGTTTAGTACTACTTATAGAAGCCTGATTTGGGTCAAATCCTAAACCCGCACGGTCATGTTCACTATATCTAATGTTTTCAAGTATATCATTAAGTGTTTTAGTTCCTTCATCAAACTTAATGATTCTTAAAGCATTTTATTTAAGCTTTTTATTTTCTACTTGAAGACTAGTGCATGACCCACATCCTAAGTCTACTTCTTTGTTTTTCTCAAGTCTCTTGACATGATCTTTTAATTCTAAAACTTGTAGTTCCAGTTCTTTTAGTTTTAATTTTAGCTTAGTGTTTCTACCTAAGATATTGGTACTAACTACGCATAGTTTGTTATATTCGTCATGCAATTCACTATCATCTACTGAAGAATTATTATCACTATAATAAGAAGAGTCGGAATGTACCTCGTAAGAAGCTTGAGACATTAGGCATATTTCATCGTTACGCTTCTTCTCTTCTTCTTCACCGCTATCACTCCAAGAACCTCCTACAAAGGCTCTTTAGTTGTTGGATTTTGGTGGTTTAGGACATTCTCCTATAAGGTGATTAGGATCTCCGCATCTATAGCATTTCCTATCACTTGTCCCTTTTCTTTCATCATGATTCCTTTGGGATGACCTCCTTTCATCGCGAGGCTGTCTAGGAAATCTACCTTTCCTATTAAAGAACTTTCTAAAGTTCCTAACGGCTAGTGCATACTCTTCATCTTCACTGTCGGAACTCGAACATTCCTCATCACTAGACTCCTTCTTGGCTTTTAATGCTAGAGATTTAACTCTCTCGCTTTTTCCTTTGACTATGTCGGAGTCCTTCTTGATTATCATCTCGTGAACTTTCAAGTTTCCTATAAGTTCATAGAGTGACAATGCCGCCAAGTCCTTTTACTCTTCTATGGCGGCGACCTTTGCTCTCCATTTAGGATGTAGAGCTCTAAGGAACTTCCTAACATAATTCTTACTAGAATAACCTTCATCAAGAGCTTTAAGACTAGTGATAATAGTATTAAATCTAGCAAAAGCATTATCTATTGACTCATCCTCCGAAATGGAGAATTGTTCATATTGTTGAACAAGAAGATCTATCTTGTTCTCTTTGACTTGGTTATTACCTTGGTGAGTGACTAACAAAGTTTTCCAAATATCTTTTGCCATATTACACATGAAAATTCTTTCAAATTCCTTTTTAGGCAAAGCATTATAAATCATCATTTTAGCCTCATTATTTTTGGCTAGTTTTCTTTTTAGTTCATAACTTTGTTTATCATAAGAAACAATTTCATCCTTTTTAGTTATCGGATTCAATTGAATTGGTTGAAAGTCACCCTCGGTAATAACATGCCAAAGATCAATGTCTTTTGATTTTACATACGTTTCAAATCTTGTTTTCCAATATATAAAACAATCGGTTTCGAAAAGTGGTGGTCTTTGCATAGATTGCCCTTCTAGATATTTGTCAGAATCCATTGATCGATTCAAGTTTTAAAATACAATATACTTTAAAAGCTTGACGACGTGGCTCCTGATACCAATTGTGGGAAACTAGAAGGGGGGTTGAATAGTTTACCGGTTATAAATTCCTTTTAAAATTCTTGTTTTAAAAGTTTGCTATTGGAAATTTGATTCGAACTCTATGTGTAATCAATTAACACCAATATGAACTACATACTAAACTAAGTAATAGTAACTAATAAAAGTAAAGAGTAGAGTTGGAAAGATCGAACTAAGACAGAGGATTTATAGTGGTTCGGCTACGAAGCTCTTCTTTGCCCTACTCCACTCCCCGAGTACCACACTCGAGAGTTTCAAACACTATATCAACAACCTCCCTTTAGGCGGAGAAAACCGTACACGTCGCTTATCCTATTACCGACACTAAGCTAGATGTCGAGTGCTAATCTTAGCTAGCACCAATCTACCAAGGTCCACGTGACCAAACACTCAAGCCCAATGGCTTCAAGAGATCACCAAGATCTCAACACGATCATAATGATCAACACTCACTCAACTAATACTAACCTATAGACCCTTGATCTTCTTGATCAATCACACAAGCCCAATGGCTTTAAGATATATTCGCTATCTCTATAAGATCACACTTGATCTTCACTCTCACTCACAAAAGATAAATGAACTTGATGTATGCTATGATACAACAAGGTTGTAATAAGTGTTACAAAAACCTAACAACTATAACTCTTGTATCTTCTTGAATACTTTGAGTTCTTCTCTTGCTACTGAAGAGGAATGATAACACCTTGTATCAACTTAGATACTTGTGTTCTTCTCTTGCTATTGAAGAAGGATGAAGAGGATCTCTTGATGGATGACTGGATCACTCTTAAAACAAAAGAAACTAATCTAAATGATCTAAAGAAGTGAAAGGTGTGAGAGGTTTAAAATCAAAAGTTTTTATGTGTGAAAGTGTGTGTAAAAACTGTGAAAGGGGTTGGTTTTTATAGGCAAGAAAAATCTGAACGTTACAGAAAATTTTGTACGGACGGCTCCACTAAATACCCCACGGCTCCACTAAATTTAGTGGAACCGTGGAGCTGTCCCAGACAAGGACGCTCCAAATTTTGTCTTTTCTGGTGAAAACTTATTTGGGGAAGTTTGGAGCTGATTTTGGGGGGGGGGGGAAATAGCTGTTGTGATTTTCAAACTTATTTTTCCATTAAAACATTTCTTAATAATTCAAAAATAATTTGTCATGTGTATTTTTGAAAAAATGTTTTGTCCCATTAAAATGTGAAGTCTCAAAACACAAATTCACTTCTTTGATCACTAGTCAAGTTGTAAATTTGTTCTAGAGTGATTTGCGTAGAAATGGGATCTTCCGATTAAAAACTTGTTTACGTTAATTTTAACGTAACGTGATTTCACATTTTGTCATCCTCAAAACCTGAAGTGATCAAAAGATATAAATAACGTTTTTAGAACATTATTTGCATCAACATGGTGGTTGGAATAGGACTGACAGAGTAAGAATCCTCCATATTGTGAATGTCAGCCTCTGCACCAAACCCATCCAAAGCTTCATCATCAGTGTCTTCATAGATATTAGCCAAACCAGGCATATTAGGATCATCATGATAGTCATCATTAGCAAAAGATTTTCCATCTTTGTCAACAGTAGGAAATTTTGGTGTAGCAGTAGAAACACTAGACTTAGCAGTAGTAACTTTTGGCTTAGCAGTAGGAACTTTTGGCTTAGCAGTAGAAACTGATTTACTGCTGCCAGTGTTATTTCCTTCTTTTTCAACATTTGCTGATTCATTATTCTGCACTTCATCAACAGCTCATGGTTCTTCATTAACCACTTTTTCAATTTGTGGTTCTTTATTAACCACTTTTACACCATCAGAGGGTTTAGCAGCACCCTCTTCATCTCCTTTTGGTTTCTCATGAACAGCGTCATCTTCTTGTGAACTCTTTTTCTCTTTCTTTTTTGGCTGTGAAAGTTGGATCAAGATTCCATTTTTCAATCAAAATGAACTCCTTTGCAGATTCATTCACTTTAGCTTGTGTACCTGCATTAGAATCAGCTTTTGTACCTGCAGACTGATTAGTTGTACTTGCAATCACTGGCTCATAATTCAAGCTTTTGGTTAGTGAATCAATATCAAACAGCCAGTCAGGTCCACTTCCTGCAACATTAGGTATAGTTTCACTAAACCTAACATGTAAGTTCTCTTCCACATGTCTGGTTCTACAATTGAACACTCTAAAAGCTTTGCTATTTGTTGAGTATCCAACAAAGAAACCTTCATCAGCCTTCTCATCAAACTTGTCTAAGTGATCAATGGTATTCAAGATAGTAACAGGACACCCAAATGGTTTTAAGAAATCTAACATTGGTTTTCTACCATGTAAAAGTTCATAAGGGGTCTTGTTATGAGGCTTAACTACTTTACTCCTATTTTGCACAAAACAAGCAGTATTGACTGCTTCAGCCCAAAAAGTAGTAGGTAATTTAGAATTAGACAACATATTCCTAGCAGCCTCAATTAATGTCATATTCCTCCTCACAGCAACACCATTTTGCTGAGGAGTTCTAGCCACACTAAACTGTCTCAATATACCTTTTTCCACACAAAACTGGTTCATTACACTATTCTTAAACTCAGTTCCATTGTCACATCTTATCACCTTAACATTATGATTTACTAGGTTTTCTACTCTTGTTATGAAAGCCTTAAGAATGCTAGAAATTTTATCCTTAGTTGCTAAAAAGAAAACCTGGGTGAATCTACTATAGTCATCTGTGACAACTAGGTAGTATATCTTCTTATTCAAACTTTTCACATATGTTGGCCCAAACAGATCCATATGCAACATATATAAAGGCTCAAAAATCGAGTTCACAGCTTTGGACTTACAAGAAGCTCTGTGTTGTTTTCCATCTGACAAGCAAAACAGGTTTCAGGATTTTCAAAAACTTTTGAAGGTAAACCTCTTACAAGGTTTTCCTTAACCAATTTATTAATTTTTTCCGAAATTTAGATGACCAAGTCTTCTATGCCAAATTTTGGATTCATCAACTGTGGCCTTAGCAAACAAGCAAGTTAAAGCTCTTTTGAGAACTATGTTCTTTATGTCAACGCTGTATATGTTGTCTGTTATAGCGATTCTAACTAGAACAAATTTATCATCAGGCAACTTAAAATCTGGAGATAAGACAAGACATTCAGTGTCAGTAAAAAGAACGAAGTTCTTTTTGTCACACATTTGTGAGACACTAAAGAGGTTAACTTAAGCCCTTTTACAAAGTACACTTTTTCAAAATCTAAATTTCCTGTTCTTATTGTACTTTTCCCAATGATTTTCCCTCCTTCAGGATCATTTCCAAAGGCAACATATCCACCATCAATAGCTTCAAAATCATCAAGGCTAGACATGTCTCCTGTCATGTGCCCAGAGCAACCACTGTCAAATATAACTTTATCCTTTAGCTCCACCTGTAAGTTGCCCTACACATAAAGTAATAAAATCAGTTTCTTTTGGAGACCCAAGCCATCACTGACTTGGATCTTCCTTGTGCATCAACATAATCAAATCTCTTTAAATCCATTGATGCACTGCTGTTTCTGGAAACATGATCTAAAACTTTAATTTTTGGTTTCCAGACCCAACAAACTGAGGCCTCTACAGCATAAAAATGGTTGCCCAAAACAGTGTCTGTTATCACTTTTGGCTCAGCAGTAGAAACTATTGCTTTTGCCTTAGCAACACAAACATCTGTATCATTTTGAAAAGGCCTTTTGTCTTTTGGTAGAGCAGTAGTAATTGACCTAGTAGCACCAAATCTCATCAATACTGCTTTTGGAACCATGTTTTTGTTAGCATGAGGGTGAGTCTTTTTAGAAAAAATTTTGTGATTCACCCTTCTATTTTGGTTCCAAACCGGTGTTTGATAGTAAAAACATTTTTCTTGTAAATGTTCAAAACTACCACAATTATAACAAGCCTTTTTAACCAACTTAAAATCACTACCTAAGTTCTGAGATATTAGGTTGTTCCAGTTCCTTTGGTTACCTCTAGGCCTATTATTGTATCTTCTAGATTGTTCTCTAGGTTCCTCATTATATTCTACTATTTTCCTAGAGATCTTGTCACTAAACACAGGTTTCACAAACTTAACCTGTTTAACTTTAGATTCAACTGTTTTAGGAATTTCTTAATTTTTAATCTCTGGTGTTGACTCAACCTGCTCCTCATCAGAAAATATCTTTTCTACCTTAGGTGTTTCATTATTAGTCTCAGTAGAGTCACCTACAGGTTTGCTATCAAATTCACTTATAAAAGATAGTTCTTTCCCGGGGGTGCAAAAGCACTTTTAGCTGGAGGAACTACATCATTATATCCTATTCCATTGCCTCTCCTCATTAAGTGACTCTCAATAGACTTATGCATAAGATCAGATGCAAATTGCTGTTTCTCAACTCTAACAAAATGTTTTTCTTTTTCAGCCATAGCTGCATCTTTTTCTTGTTCAGCCTGCTCTAACCTTTTATTAAGTAAATTTATCTCACTGGTTTTAATAAAAAGCTCACCTTCTAAAATATGAATCTTATCAACATACTCTATCTCATTTTGTTTAAAGGAATTCAAGCCTTTGCTCTACATTCTTTATACCAACTTTATAACCTAAGTTATCTAGTTTTTCCTTCTCAACTTCTACTCTTAGAGTTTCATTCCTAGACTTAAGCTCTTCAACAGTATCTTATCAAGATTTGAATGAACGACTAGAATCATTAGATACCTCATAGTCAGAACCAGATGATGAAGAAACATAAGCCATAAAAGCAAAGTTGGGTCCTTTTTCTGCTTGATCACTCCAATCTTAGTCTCTTATACCATCACAAGATACCAAAGCTTTAGCAGTCTTGATATCTTCAGTAGCAGTCTTCCTTGAACTTTCTCCATTCTTCTTAGGTACCCTACATTCTCTTACAAAGTGACCTTTCCTCTGACAGTTGTAGCATTCAATTTTGGACTTATCAAATCCCATGTTGTTTTGTTCTTTAAACTTGGGCTCCCTTCCTATCTTCTTCAAAAACCTTCTTGTTCTCATAGTCAACATTGCCATTTGCCACTTAAGATCAATTTCTTCAAGATCATCAGGATCAATTTGTTCCAAATCCTGATTCAAAACTTGAGTACTGGTTGTAAGGTCAGCCAAGAAAGCACAGATAGCAGCATCACTGATGTTGTCACTGTTTATAGAACCAGCAGCAGAAACATTTGTGCTAGCAGTAGAAACTACATAAGCAGCAAAAAGAGTTTCTTTTGAGCTACCAGAACTCTTTTTGTTGGAGGACACAAAAGCTAGGTTTTGTGCACTTGAAGATGAACCAGATGACCCTTTGACTTCAGATTCATACACTTTCAGGCTGTTGTATAAATCATCTAAACTCATTGTGTCCAAATTAGCTTTGTTTCTCCAAACCACAGTGTGCATACTACATTCTGATAACAAAAGTTCTTAAAAACTTTAGGTTTATATCTTCTTGAGGAACTGGAACCTTCATAAGTGCTAGTTGACTTATAAGCTTCTGTAGTCTGTCATAAGTAGCATCAAGATTTTCAGAACTTGAGGCAGCAAAATTATGAAATTGATGCTTCAAAAGATTTTTCCTTGACTTTTTGGTAGCATCATTCCACCAAATCTTAGCTCAATTGCCTCCATTAGAAACTTAGCATCCTCAATATGACTAAAACTCAACTGATACTCATTAGGTATTCCCATCATGAGAATACTATGAGTCTTGATCTCCAACCTTCTCTGAGCTTTGTCTTCATTAGATTTAATGGGTACTAGTTTTCCATCAGCACCTTTTGATGGTAATGAATCACCATCCAGAATGCCTTCCCACATAGAGTAGTCAAGCATCTTAATGTATTGCTGTATTCTCATCCTCCAAAGCTCATACTCTCCAGGCTTGAGCATGGGCACCTTTGATGCAGTAAACATGTGTGTTTATTCGGATTCCATGTCTTCAGTAGATGTTGAACAGATCAGAGTTAACACAAGTTCTTCTTGATATTAGTTTCTAGATCACAAGCTCTGATACCACTTGTTGATCCCAGTTGAACACTTGATCTAATTCTTTAGCTTGTAAAGATTTAGTTATCTTAGATAAACATAAACAACTAAGGTATAGAAACTGTCTTGAAGCAATATTAAACACAATGCAAAATCTTATGTTTAATCTTAAGAAGAACAATGAACACAGTTGTTAATTTCACTAAATACTTCAATATATTAAATACAAATACTATAAAGTATTAGGGTTACAAAACCTTGAAGTGATTTGACTCTATGAATAATACGTATGTTCATATCTCTAACTCTATACCCTAGGACCTCCTTTTATAGGCTAAGAAGTCCTAGTCAGCTTACAATAACTTTCTACACAAGATAAATCTTTTAGAATCTTTTCTAAACTTATCTAACCGACTATACAAGTTATCACATAAGCAGCAGAAACTATCTCTAGCAGTAGTATCTTTTATGCCTAGCAGTAGTGTACACTTAGTGTATTCTCTTGATCTTTAACAGCATCTCCAGCAGTAGTATGAAATAGACTAGCAGTAGTATCATTATCACCAGCAGTAGTATCACACTTAGTGAATTTCCCATTGAGCAGTTGTATCAATTATAGCAGCAGCACCTCAAAACCCAAGAGTCTTGTTATGAGGCTTAACTACTTTACTCCTATTTTGCACAAAACAAGCAGTATTGACTGCTTCAACCCAAAAAGTGGTAGGTAATTTTGAATCAGACAACATAGTTCTAGCAGCCTCAATTAGTGTCCTATTTCTCCTCTCAGCAACACCATTTTGTTGAGGAGTTCTAGCTACACTAAACTGTCTCTTGATACCTTTCTGCTCACAAAACTGGTTCATATCTCTGTTCTTAAACTCAGTTCCATTGTCACATCTTGTCACCTTAACTTTATGATTAACTAGGTTTTCTACTCTGGTTATGAAAGCCTTAAGAATGCCACAAGTTTCATTCTTAGTTGCTAAAAAGAAAACCCAAGTGAACCTACTAAAATCATCTATGACAACTAGGCAATACATCTTCTTATTCAAACTATTCACATATGTTGGTCCAAACAAATCCATGTGCAACATATGTAAAGGCTGGTTTATTGAGTTCACAGCTTTGGTCTTACAAGAAGCTCTGTGTTGTTTTCCCTTCTGACAAGCAACACAGGATTCAAAATTTTCAAAAACTTTTGAAGGTAATCCTCTCACAAGATTTCCCTTAACCAATTTGTTTATTGTTTTGAAATTTAAATGCCCAAGCCTTCTATGCCAAGGCATAGATTCATCAGATGTGGCATTTGCAAACAAGCAAGTTAAAGCTCTTTTGGGAACTGATTGAACAAATAATTGCCAACCAAGCCTTCGATGGTGATCAAAGGAATAATGGGGTGTTGAGATTGCGCCAAGCTTGTTCTTAACCTGAAAATAAGAAATACGAAGACACTACGTTAAGTGATTGCGCAGGGGTTGGACCCTGCGAACCACCTCCGGCGTGCGAGTAAGTATGTGTAATGGTAATATAGGTCGTAAATTGAGAGAGTGAAGTTAACTTACTTAGTTTTGGCCCGACTATGCTATTTATAGGGGAGAAATAGGACATAGTGGGCGGTTGCACATTGTTCGGAGATCATGGGGGCGTCCCATGGAAAGTGGTAACCGCTAGGGCTTTGTAGCCCACGATCTCTGTTTTGGCGGGAAAGCCAAAGGGAAGAGGAGACGTGGGTTTGACCAGGTCAGGATGGTCCTTCGTGCTAGTCCCTTCGTCAGGAATACCCCGAAGGGCTTAGGGCTTCGATTGGCGGATTCCCACATGGTAACCAGTTCGCAGGCGAATGGTTTTACGCCAATGAAACGTGTTAGAAGATTAACCTGGGCCTCCGAAGGGAGGGCTTTCTACAGGCTCGAAGGGGAGTCCTTCGACCCGTTAGGAGGGTACATCATCAGGAACCATCTTCTTTATATCAACACTGTATATGTTGTCTGTTCTAGGAATTCTAAGTAGCACAAATTTATCATCAGGCAATTTAAAATCAGGAGATAAGACAAGACATTCAGTGTCAGTAAAAAGAAATAAGTTCTTTTTATCACACATTTGTGAGATACTAAAGAGATTGAACTTAAGCTCTTTTACAAAGTACACATTTTCAAAATCTAAATTTCCTGTTCTAATTGTACCTCTCCCCGTGATTTTCCTTCCTTTAGGATCACTCCCAAAGGCAACATATCCACCATCAATTGCTTCAAAATCTTCAAGATTGGACATGTCTCATGTCATGTGCCCAGAGTAACCACTGTCAAATATAGCTTTGTTTTTTAATTCCTCCTATAGATTACCCTTCACATAAGGTAAGAAAATCAGTTTCTTTTGGGGACCCAAGCCATCACTGACTTGGATCTGCCTTGTGCATCAACATAGTCAAATCTCTTTAAATCCATTGATGCACTGCTGTGCCTGGAAACATGATCTAAAACCTTTATTTTTGGTTTCCAGACCCAACAAGCTGAGGCCTTTACAGCATAAAAATGATTGCCCAATACAGTGTCAGTTATCACTTTTGGCTCAGCAGCAGAAACCACTGCTTTTGCCTTAGCAGCACTAACAGTTGTATTCTTTTGAAAAGGCCTTTTGTCTTTTGGTAGAGCAGTAGTAATTGATCTAGTAGCACCAGGTCTCATCAATAATGCCCTTGGAACCATGTTTCTTTTAGCATGAGGGTGAGTATTTTTAGAAAAAAAATTCTGATTCACCCTTCTGTTTTGGTTCCAAACTGGTTTTTGATAGTAAATTTTTTTTTTCCTGTAAATGCTCAAAACTACCACAATGACAACAAGCCTTATTAACCAACTTGAAGTCACTACCTAACTTTTGAGATACTAGGTTGTTCCAGTTTCTTTGGTTGCCTCTTGGCCTATTATTGAACCTTCTAGGCTGCTCTCTTGGTTCCTCATGATATTCAACTATTTTTCTAGAGGTCTTATCACCAAACACAGGTTTAACAAACTTAATTGGTTCAACACTAGACTTTTTTAAGATTGTTTTCCTTGTTAACTTTAGGTGTTGACTCAACCTGTTCCTCATCACTATCAGACATCCAATCTTCAATAATTGGTTCATCTGAATACTTCTTCTCTTCCTTAGGTGTTTCTTTACTAGCCTCACTAGACTCACCTACATGTTTACTATCAAGCTCACTTACAAAATACAATTCTTTCAAGGGGGTGCAAAAGTACTTTTAACTGGAAGAGCAACATTATTATATCCTATTCCACTGCCTCTCCTCATTAAGTGACTTTTAATAGACTTATGCAAAAGATCAGATGCAAATTGTTGTTTCTCAACTTTAACCACATGTTTTTCCTTTTCAGCCAAATCTGCATCTTTTTCTTGTTCAGCCTGTTCTAGACTTTTAATAAGCGTATTGATCTTACAGTTTTTAACAAAAAGCTCACCTTCTAGAATATTAATCTTATCAACATACTCTATCTCATTCTTTTTAAGAAATTCAAGCCTTTGCTCTACAGATTTTATACCAACTTTATAACCTAAGTTGTCAAGTTTTAACTTCTCAACTTCTACTCTTAGACTTTCATTCCTAGACTTAAGCTCTTCTATAGTATCTAAACAAGATTTAATTGAACAGCCAGAATCATTAGATACCTCAGAGTCAGAACTGGATGATGAAGAAGAATAGGCCATAAGAGCAAATTTTGGTCCATCTACTGCTTGATCACTCCAATCATAGTCTCCCAAACCATTACAAGACACCAAAGCTATAGAAGTCTTGGTATCCTCAGTAGCAGCCTTACTTGAGCTTTCTCCATTCTTGTAATCTTTACTCCTTGGTGCCCTACATTCCCTTGCAAAGTGACCTTTCCTCTGATAGTTGTAGCATTCAATCTTGGACTTATCAAACCCCATTTTGTCTTGTCCTTTAACCTTGAGCTGTCTTCCTGTTTTCTTCAAAAATCTTCTGGCCCTCATAGTCAACATTGCCATCTGCCACTTTAAGTCAATCTCTTCAAGATCATCAGGATAAATTTGTTCCAAATCCTGAATTCATAATCTGAGAACCAGTAGTAAGATCAGCTAAGAAATCACAAATAGCAGCATCACTCATATTATCATGGTGTGTTGAACCAGCAGCAGAAACTTGAGTGCCAGCAGCACTAACTCCATGAGCAGTAGAAAAAGTTTCCTGAGCACTATTACAACTTTTGTTATTTGAGGACACAAAAGCTAAATTTTGTGCACTTGAAGATGAACGGGATGACCCTTTGACTTCAGGTTCATAGACTTTTAGATTGTTGTACAAATCATCTAAACACATCATTTCCAAATCAGGTTTGTTTCTCCAAACCACAGTGTGCATACTCCACTCTGATGACAAGCTTCTCAGTGCTAGTTGACTGATAAGTTTCTGAAATCTTTCATAAGTTCCATCAAGATTCTCAGAACTTGAAGCAGAAAAGTTCTCAAATTGTTACTTCAATATATTCTTTCTTGACTTTTTGGTAGCTTCATTCCCACCAAATCTTGCATCAATAGCTTCCATCAAGGACTTAGCATCCTCAATGTGATTGAAAGTTAACTGATACTCATTAGGTAGTCCCATCATGAGAATACTATGAGTATTGATCTCCAACCTCCTTTGAGCCTTGTCATCAACATATTTAATAGGTGCGAGTTGCTCTAAACCTTTTTCACCAGGTTCCTTCTTTGGTAAGGTATCCCCAAATTCAATAACCTCCCACATAGAGTAGTCAAACATCTTGATGTATTGCTTAATTCTCATCTTCCACAGCTCATACTCACCAGGTTTGAGCATGGGTACCTTTGATGCAGTAACCATGTGTGTTGATTCGGATTCCATGTATTTTGTTAGGAATATGAATATTCAGTTGAAGACTCGGTTACCCCGAGTACTTATTAGCACTTCATAGCTCGTAGGATAATTAGTAATATTAGTAGTAGTTTAGTTATTATTATTAGTATTGTGGAGTGGGTCGGGTCTTTACCCACTGTCAGCTCGCTCCACAGCCCACTAGGGGCATAATATGTAGTAAGTATAAATACCCCTTCCCTCACAAGGGAAGGGTTGGAACTCTTCATTATCTCAAGCTAATACACATATATTTCTCTCTCTAAAAGTTCCCATCTATTCGATCCATATAAGCTCCAATCTTGTGTTTCTTTGTTAGTGAATATCCTACAATTGGTATCAAGAGCCATGGTTAGGTTCACATAAGGGTATATTCACGGATTTGTGTAGATTTGGGCACTTTTGGTTCGAATAGAGTTTTTCTCATATTTCTATTTTGCGCTTTGTTTTGTTGATAAAAGGTGTTAGATCTTGTACTTTCTAGCTTAGGGATAGTATAAGAGTAGTGTTTGGTGCTTGGAATCACAGATTTAGGCTTTGTGTGTTTGTTTTTGGAAGATTCGAAGGTTAGGACAAAAGTGTTCTTAGTGGCGTTTTGTCTCTCGGTAAAATATTCTTCGTGGTGTTTTGTGTCTCGCTGGGAAAGAAAAAGTAGCGTTTTGTGTTTCCTCGAGATAGTGATTTGTCTCTTTACCGGATTTGGGAAAAACGACAAACCGCTACGATAGCGACTTGTTTGGCGTTTTGTAGGTAGCGTTTTGTCCAAGATAGTGACAGTTCTTGTCTTTAGTGACCTAGCGATTTGTCCAGTCTCAAAAGTTAGCGATTTGTGTTACACAAGGTGGCGATTTGACCAATTTCTAAAAGTTAGCGTTTTATGTCTGGCGACTTGTGTCAAAGTAGCGACTTGTCCAGGTTCCAAAAGCGGCGTTTTGTCCTGTTTCCAAAAGTAGCGATTTGTCCTGTTTCAAAAGTTAGCGACTTGTGTTAGTCAAGGTAGCGACTTGTCTAATTTCCAAAAGTTGATCAAAGTTGACTTTTTACGTCTAAACTTCAAACGGTCATAACTTTTGAACCGTAACTCTGTTTTCAGCGAAACACCTGTCAAAATGACCGGAACAGCCTGAATATTGTGAAATTTGCCCACGAAGTCGTGAAACGAAATATTTGAGGCCCAAATCCCTTCCAGAGTGAAGTTATTGAGATTCTAAGTTTCCAGACCAAAATTTCACCGTAACAACTTTCATCAACCAAACCAAATCACACATACAACAGATCATCAAGTCTACCAAACCTTCATCATAACACATATCAAGCATCATTTCATGGTTTATTCTTGATTTTGTAAAATCCCACGAAAGAATCTATTTCTCGGTTTAAATCATTGAATTGTAAAATCCCGTGCACGTTTACGTCATGTCTACTACTTCAGATTCATTCATATCTGAGGTACTCAAGTTGTATGATATGTATGATAAACAAATGAATTCCAACCTTGTACAACAAATAAACGTGTGTGATTCTGATATTACTAATGTGGAATCTTCAAGCCCGAGTTCGCATGAGAGAGAGTTGATTCAGTCACTAATGTTGCAAAATGAGAAAGAAAGTCACATTGAATGTTTTCGATTACTTTACTCACATCTCAAGGGTCTGTTTGAAAAACCTGAATACGTAATGGGTTACACACGGGCCTTCACATCACTTTTTGGTCAAGATGTTCATGATTTCACAGTCAAAATGACTCTATATTTAGATCAACTTGAACAACAGCTTGACAAAGAAGAATTCTCTGAATCTAGATCCAGAGCAGCTTTCAGTGTGATCAACAACCAACTCCAGGTGTTCATTGATTCGCAATACACTGAGGACTATGACTATGACAGTCAAATGATGGAAAAGTGTTTTGCTAATTACACTAGAATTGAGGTTGCCACGTTCAGAACAACATTACTACAATTAATGAGTAATGTTAATGAGTTCATTGATGAAAGGGCTAAACAAATGGGGAATGGAACAAGATCAGACAAGTTTGATGATGGTGACAGCACAGGAGGTGGTTTCACAATATGTGAGAATGCAGCCTACGAATCTGAAAATCACCAAGCACAGTCTGCCATGGTACATCTGTCTTATCAAGATAATGCTCTTTCCAATGAACAACAACATACTGATCAAATTACACCTACTTATGACACATATCTGCTGGAAAAGACTGATAGCAATATTACCTCTGATTCAGCAAATATGAGTCATAAGGGGGGAGAAATTGATCAGGATGCTGAACATGATAATGTGTCAAGTTCTTTGCTTACGTCTGAGTTTTTCAAATCTAATGATATGGTTGAAAAAGAAGTTTATAATGAACTTTCAAAAAGATTTACACAGCTTGAAACTCATTTTATTTCTCTTGAAATTGCAATGCAACAAAAGGAATTAAGTTTTCAAACTAAACTACCATGTAAAAATCCGGAACTCCCTAAATTCCGTGAATTCTTTGCTATAAATGATTTGAAAGCTCAGCTTGAAGCCAAAAACTTAACGATCAAAAACCTGAAAAAATGTATTGCTGAGATGTGTAATATGGTGAATGAAGTTAAGGCTAAACATGACAATGATGTTATTGCAACAAATAATGCATAATTAGATCGTAAAGTGACTGAATTGTGTATGGAAAATGAGTCTTTGAAAATTCATTGCAAAGAACTGTGTGATACAATCAAAGAAACGAAAACTAAGAATGTAGAGCAAACTACCTCTTTGATTGCAAAAAATGATGAATTCAAAGCTCAACTTCAGGAAAAGGGTTTTGCAATTGCAGCGTTGAAAAACGAGTTAAGAAAATCAACAGAAAATGGTGTGAATACTAAGTTTGCAAAACCATCAATCTTGGGGAAACCACCACTTAGAAACCAATCAGTTGTTAGACAACTGACTGCGTTTAGATCTGAACGGCCAAAATTTTCAAAAACATGGTTTGCCTCCCAAGTTGATGCGAAACAAGTTTTGTCAAAACCAGTCACTTCACAATCTAGACCTACTGAAAAGGAATGTGCTTCTGCAAAACCTCATCATATGAGTGCCACTAGCTCTTCTAGGGATAGTTCAAATCATGTGTCATTTGTGACACCAAAAGAACGTGTTAGACATAAAAACAACCTAGAGGATGCTAAGAAAAACACACTTGAAAAGACTAGGAATTTGCCTGTTTCTAAGAGTAGCTACGTGCCAATTAAGACAATTCCCGTAGCCGATCACTCTAAGAACCCTAGATCTTTTTCTGATTCCAAACACTTTGCTTGCTCGACTTGTTAGAAATGTGTTTTTAATGCAACCCATGATGTTTGTATAACAAAATTACTGAAGGAAGTGAATGCTCGTGCTAAGGTTCAAACCTCTAAGACTAGAAACAACAATAAACCCGTAGAACCTAAAAGGGGTATTAAGAAACCTGGTAGGCAGATTGATGCAGAACAAAGGTCTTCTCTAAACAAGTCTTCCAATGTACATGAGAAACCAAACACTCCTAGATCTTGCCTTAGGTGGATACCGACGGGTAGAATTTTTACGATTGTTGGTCTTAGATGGATACCTATACAAAAGATGTTCACTAAGTGCGAAACCAAGGTTGACAGTGAAACCCTAAATGGTCTAAATGCTGATATCACTAACCCATATAAATGCAAACAAACTCTTAATGTCAATGCAGGAAGTATTTACTTAAATGCAGGTACATCGTTCAGGCCTCGTAATAAGGAAAGACTCAGAATTTGGGTACTGAAAAGAGTGATATCTCATGATGAAGGGGTTCAAACAATTCAAGCTTGATGAACATCAACGACAATGACGTTTGTTCAAATCAGTTCATGCCTCGTTCTTCAATGACTATGACGTTTGAACACTGCAGTTCAAGCCTCGGGCCTTAATATCATCAGAATGGCGTCTGCTGACATCTCTTCAGGCCCCGTTCATAATAGAAAAGGAAGGCGTACGCTTGAGTGCGCTTTATCTTTGGAAGAAGAGGAATCCTCTTACTTATGACTATTCTTATCAAGCTTCATGTTCTTCTCATGCTCATTCAGTCATCAAGTGGATCTACTTACTGCCGATGGTATTCTTATTCACCCGGTCTATCAAAAATGGCAGTTGACCGTCATATGCAATTTTTGAGGGGGAGAAAGGTGAATAAACTACATGGTGATTAAGATTTGAGAAGTGGTCATACGACTCTCCATGTTTCTGACTATTCTCATCAAAAGGCTTCATACTTGCATTATGCTCATTCAGATATCAAGTGGATCTACTTCCATCCGATTGGACGTTTATTCACTCAATCAAAAATTGCATTTGGTATTCTTATTCACCCGGTCTATCAAAAATGGTAGTTGACCGTCATATGCAATTTTTGAGGGGGAGAAAGGTGATAAAACTACATGGTGATTGAGATTTGAGAAGTGGTCATACGACTCTCCATGTTTCTGACTATTCTCATCAAAAGGCTTCATACTTGCTCCATGCTCATTCAGATATCAAGTGGATCTACTTCCATCCGATTGGACGTTTATTCACTCAATCAAAAATGGCAACTTCAAATGCAATTTTTGAGGGGGAGAAGTGTGAACAGTGGATCAACCTCACATGCACTTGTTAAATCAAAAATAGCATCCTCGTATGCAATCTTTGATGGGGAGAAGTGTGAACAGTGGATCAACCTCATATGCACTTGTTCAATCAAAGATGGCATCCTCGTATGCAATCTTTGAGGGGGAGAAGTGTGAACAAGTGATTCAATGTACACTTGGTTGTTGGTTCACTCACTTGTGTTGGGCATCTAATCGTGACCATGGAGTTGATAAGGTATCACTTATTCGAGATTGAAGTTGACTTCCTCAAAGGCGTGATCTTATCCTATCTTGAAGTCGGGGTTGGTTGGATGCATGACTTTCTATGATAACTTGCTCGTGCTCAAGATTCAAGTTGAAGACTTAGTTTATCTAGTTACCAGCAGTTGGGGTAACTATCACTTAAAGGAGTTACGTTGTAGTACTCAGTGTCACACGCCGCCGATGACGTTGTGGATAATCGCAAGAGGTGTTAATGTCTCATACTTTGGTTAAGTATTGAGTACTTAGAGATTTTCTTGGAAGCATTAATTCTCTACACCGTTCTTCCAACAGTAGTGCAAGTTTAAGTCACAAGAACGGAGAATTCTACTTCAGTATCAAGTCTGGTAAATCGGGTTTGCTCCATCAGTCATCTCGTCAAAATGCCTACTTAAGGGTTGGCAAAGATAGTCAGAGACGGTTTTGGTAGCTGTTGATTCTCACAGAATACATTTGAGCCAATTTTGTTCTTCTCACGAGTCTTCAAGTATATGTGCGTAAAATGTGTTGCTGATTCTGAGGTGTCAAAACCAGCAAGGGGGAAGGAGACATACATCTGAACGCACAACGAGTACACGTGATGAACTTTATACTTCTTCTTAGCTGAAGTTATTCCGGGAAGACAAATGTCATGACCGCAGAGAAAATCAGTGTTCTAACTCGTTCCCTATGGTGTATCACTCCAACTACGTGGGGGAAGAGAAAGTCAGTTTCTGATGATAAAAGAGGTACACAATTGTATGATGGTTCCTATGGTTAGTCGGTATCTGGGATTCAGTTGCTGTTGTGGTAATGTCTTGGTGTTATCATGTTGACTACACACGGGATAAATTGCTTACACTCGGGACTTAGTTGAATTTGGGGTAACAATTCTCATCTGCAATTTCCTGAAGGGAGAAAAGGGAATTTTCGGGTCTTAATTGATCTTGATGTTACGTTTTCGACTTTATTAACGGGATTGAGTCTGTACTTCGGGTTTTTGGGCTTCATATAACGAGACTGGCTGCATCTCTTCAACTAGTTGGGGGAAGTGGTCTCTGGATACTTTTAGGTTGTATTCTTCAGTCTTCAGCGGGAAGAAATGTGAGAAGTATTATTCAAGTGTGAGATGATACGTTGCTGATATATTTGAGGATCCCCCGATCAGAGAATCACGATGGTTATTCTTAAAAGGAGCAGCAGTATTTGATGTGGTTTGCTATGGTTTCCGCTGTACACTCACCTTATGTAAGCTTGAAAGAGAGCTTTGAAACTGCTCAAAAAGAAGATTGTCGGTTTGGGGGGAAGCTATCAAAGTTTTACAATGGAAAAGGCTCAAGTTCAGACAATTTTGGAGCCTTGAAAGCTTTGGTGGTGAAAGTTTAAGAGATGTTGACTTCAGATTTCTACCACATGCTGAACGTATCCTCATTTTGGTATTCATGTCATCATCTTCTTAAACTGAGTAACATATTTTGTACATATCTCATACCAAACTGTAAATAGGAAATTATAGAACCAGAAGTTTGTAAATAGATATATAGAAAACCTGCTTATTGTAAATAGAGAAACGTAAAACCAAAAAAACCATAAAAAATTGAAAAATAGAAAATACCAAAAATAGTTTCACCTAGGCATGTCTTCTGTTTATCGATAACATTTACGGACATAGAAATGTCATTCAATAATGGCACGGGTCTTTAAATGAAGCTCGAGCAGAAGTTAAAATGGATGGTTAAAACATGTCTAAATGGCTTGCTATTACTTTAGATAGCAACCCGCGCTTCAAACTGGGGAAAGCACGTCGCCTAAAAGACGGCAGTTCCTCCAACTGGGTGATGTTCACCTGGGCATGGATTACTTTATATCCATGTTTCTTCGATCTGATGTACGTTTCAGTGCGTCATTTCGTGTATAAGAAGAGAAGTCTTCTTTGCTCAAATATCAGAACAAATTAAATCAGACACATTTTCTCCCAGAATTTTTTTCTAACTAATTTAAATCAATTGGGATCACAAATCTCAAAAGATTTGAAATTTTTGATCGAGGGAGAGAATGTGATTTAAATATGAAATCTGATAAAATGTGATGATTTGAACATAAAAGTAAGCTCTCCCGTATGTGTTAAACCATTTTGTATATCAATGCACATATTGAGGGGGAGCAAAATGTTTTGGATGTGGAAGTAAACTCTCCCATAAAGTGCTCAGTTGTACGTCAATGCACTTATTGAGGGGGAGCAAAGGATTTGGCATCTCATGTAATCGTGACTCAGACTTAACCAATGAATTGATGATAGCTAAAGTCAGTAGTCGAAAGGACATGTCCTGGACGGGTAATAATTTCAAGCTAGTCTAACTAGTGATGTAAGCGTGTCTCGCAAAGGAAGTGTCTGAGTAGAATGTACCGATTTCGAGCGATTTTCCTTGAATGTGATCTGGACGGGTAATAATTTCAAGCTAGTTCACTAGTGATGTAAGCGTATCTCGCGATGATCATGTTCTTGGAAAATCAATCAATTCAAAAAGTGCGAGCTCTACCCAACATGTGCAAATTTATAAAACAATCATTCGAGCACATGTTGAGGGGAGCATTTGAAAAATATAAAACTCTCAAGTGTTTGCAAAAATGTGTTTCAGAATCATGAACACTTTGAGAGATTTTTCAAGGATTTGGTTTGGCAATTGTGGAAGAACACCAAAGACTGACCATTGTATTTCATATATTGGAGTTATAAGGATGGTAAGGTTAGGTACAAGTTCTCACGATCTTGCCAGAGCCGGAGGGATCTACCCAGGGACAATCCACTAGTTAGTGTAGAAATTCTTAGGTATGATTATAAAAGGAGAAAAGTGAATAAGGGAAAAGTGCCAACTGAGATGGAGCTAGTACTGGAACAAACCCAACAAGGTTCTGGTAATGAAGTCTTGGTAAGCACTGAAGGGTTGAAGAATGAAAAAGAATTGTAAAGATAAAGGGTGAAAAGAAAGAAGCCCTCCTTACAACTTATGCAGAAACCGGGTCAATACATATGCTGTCAGAATCACTTAGTTGATTGCTGGCATTAAAGACAAAGTATCATGGACCTAGTGATACGCTGCACAACCCTCCCTAGCCACTCAAGGTCCCTCAAAGGACTCTTGTTTCAATTGTCACAGAGTTCAATAAATTTCTATCGTCTCTCTCACTCCGAGTTAGATGATATTGAAAAGGTGGCAGTCCTCTCCAGCCTCCGCTCACTAAATCAAAACGCACTTTTGAGTCTAGAGCCACGAGATGCATAATAAGATCTCATAGGGACACAAATTACTTCTACACTGGTTGTTCAACATTAAGGACACCAGTTGTAAACTTATGAGTCCTACGCAGATCTTAGCAATCTGCCAGAACATTTATGAGAGAATTTACAAATGTAATTCTCAATGATTGAATGGAAATTCCTGCCAGGGTCAACATCAAGCAGCCCTGAAAGCAGGTCACTTCGATAATTCTTTATGGATTACGCTTAGTGGTCACGGCGGTTTCAAACGGTCTACAGTCGTGGAGTGATCTCCAGCGACTCACCTAATCATTGATTTACTATGGTAAGATCTTAAAAAACCCTCTGTGGGTTTTCGATTTAGGAACGGTCTTGGTTCAGATTAGAGAAAGTTTACACATTATGCTGTTAACAATCTCGAAGTCCGAACCTGTAAGTACCGGACGCTTTGTTGCTAACTGTCGTATGCAGGAACACCTGGCGGTTGTAGCTGATTGCTGTTGCAGCTGATGCAGTTGTAGCAGATTGCTGAACAAGATGCCAATCCATCTCCACATGTTCACACTTCATCATCATCATAATCAAGGGAATCATGATATCTAAAAGACCTTCAACACTGCTTCCGCAACTCTGAAGCTGAAGATCATGATCCATAAAGTGTGAGCATGTCAACACAACATACACAATCCATTACCACATGTTCACTCTACTCCATCATCATATTCAAAGAAGTCATGACTAACTAAAAGACCTTCAACACAGCTTCTGCAAACTCTGATGCTGAAAGTCATGACCCAGAATAGAGTGAGCATGTCGGTTCAATGAATACCACATCACATGGAGATATACTACTGAAAGATGACTTGGTAGCATATGTTGGATGATACCTCACAAAGAATCATCAAAGTTCATCCAAGACAAAAGAGAAGTCATCTTAAGATCGCTGATGTATGTACAACGATCTATGATATTAAAGAATCAATGTTTACGAGCTATGAAGTCAAGAACCAAGGATGAAGTGCAAGAATTCAGAACATTACTTCCGGGGTGACCTCCCTTAGGGGGAGATTGTTAGGAATATGAATATTCAGTTGAAGACTCGATCACCCCGAGTACTTATTAGCACTTCATAGCTCGTAGGATAATTAGTAATATTAGTAGTAGTTTAGTTATTATTATTAGTATTGTGGAGTGGTTCGGGTCTTTACCCACTGTCAACTCGCTCCACAGCCCACTAGGGGCATAATATGTAGTAAGTATAAATACCCCTTCCCTCAAAAGGGAAGGGTTGGAACTCTTCATTATCTTAAGCTAATACACATATATTTCTCTCTCTAAAAGTTCCCACTTCTTCTCTCTACATCTCATCTATTCGATCCATATAAGCTCCAATCTTGTGTTTCTTTGTTAGTGAATATCCTACATCTTTAGTAGGTGTTGAACAGATCTGAGTTAACACAGGTTCTTCTTGATCACAGCTTCTAGATCACAAGTTCTGATACCACTTGTTGATCCCAGTTAATCACTTGATCGAATTCTTTAGCTTGTAAAGATTTAGTTGTTTTAGATAAATCTAAACCAACTAGATTATAGAAACTGACTTGTAAAACTATTAAACACAACGTGGAATATTGTATTTAATCTTAAGAAGAACAATGAAACAGTTGTTTTCTCACTAAACACTTCAATATATTAATATACGAATACTCAAAAGTATTAGGGTTTACAACCTTGAAGTGATTCGACTCTATGAATGATTTGTATAAAACTCTAACCCTAGAACCTCCTTTTATAGGCTAAGGAGTCCTAGTCGGTCTACAATATCTTTTCTATATTTATCTAATACTAAACTTTCGGTACAAGATTTTCTATAAATACAAACCAACAATAATACTCCAGCAGCACTAAAACACATCAGCTGTACAAACATATTACTCTGGCAGTATTAATTCAATAGCAGTAGAAACTTTCTTCTAGCAGCAGTAACCATAAGCTTAGTAGTAGTAACTACTTAGTGTATTTTTTCTGATCTTCTTTAGCATATTCAGTAGTAGTAAAATACACTAGCAGTATTAACATTCATACCTAGCAGCAGAAACATACTTAGAGCATTTTCCTTTGAATTTCTTGAGTAGCAGAATCTCTAAACCCAATAGTTTATGGCTGACTGATATGGCTCATCATAATTTAGCTATTGCATTTATTTTTCTCATTGTTGGGCATATGTATAGAACTAATTTTAGGATTGGGCACAGTATGAAAGATCTTTTAGATGCATATATCCCTCCGGGAGGGCAATTGGGACGTGGGCATAAAGGCCTTTATGACACAATTAAGAATTCAATTCATTTTTAATTAGGCCTTGCTCTAGCTTCTTTATGGGTTATTACTTCTTTGGTAGCTCAACACATGTACTCTTTACCAGCTTATGCATTTATAGCACAAGAATTTACTACTCAATCTGCGTTATATACTCATCACCAATACATCGCAGGATTCATCATGACAGGAGCTTTTGCTCATGGAGCTATATTTTTTATTAGGGATTACAATCCGGAATAGAATGAGGATAAAGTATTGGCAAGAATGTTAGAACATAAAGAAGCTATCATATCTCATTTAAGTTGGGCCAGCCTCTTTTTGGGTTTCCATACCTTGGGACTTTATGTTCATAATGATGTCATGCTTGCCTTTGGTACTCCGGAGAAGCCAATCTTAATCGAACCTATATTTGCTCAATGGATACAATCTGCTCATGGTAAAACTTCATATGAGTTCGATATACTTTTATCTTCAACGAATGGCCCGACATTCAATGCGGGTCAAAGCATATGGTTGCCGGGTTGGTTAAATGCTATTAATGAGAATAGTCATTCACTATTCTTAACAATAGGTCCTGAAGACTTTTTGGTTTATCATGCTTGACCGGATCTAAACACAAAGGTTGTGTTGAGTATACTTTGAGTATATACTTGATAGCACGCGGAATTTACTATCAAGTACTTAGAAGAATTAGTGTTTGGTGATTTGTATGAATGTAATATTAAGAACAGTAACACAATATTCACTCAAATGATTTGCTTCAATAATATATTGATTATAATGAAAACGTGAAGCTATGATAATGATGTATCTAAGACGTTTAACCTAGGATCTCCTTTTATAGATCAAGGAGTCCCTTACAAATAAACTATCTATCGAATAACTTTATCACAATAAGATATACATTACATCTTTTCCATATTTATCTAAACACAGTTTCTATCTTAATCTAATAAGCAGTACTAACTCTTTGTATCAATAGTACCAACTGTCGATGTATCTTCAACCGTACTAACTTATAGTAAACCGTACCAACTGCTACACCAACTGTTGATTTAATTCCCCACACTCCTACCCTAAACTTATGATTTCTTGGTGAATCATTAAGTTTCTTGAATTAAATAACAATTTTGACAATGGGGGGATTCTTTCAAACACTTATCTTCAATTCTGAATTACTTCAGTCTTTTCTTCACATGTTTGCTTTTGAGAAATATAAATCAAACAACTGATTTTCTTGAATATCATTATTCCTCCCCTGAGTTCCATAATTATCATCAAATCTGATCTTCAAGCAGGTTGCTCTTGATATTTTAGGATATTTCCTCTTATTTTCCTCCCCTGTTTGAAAGAATCAGACCATCATGTAAACCTGAAAAGCCTCCAAAAAGACAATTTGTACAAAAATTCCATCAATTCATTTGTTATTGCAAACTGCTCTCATCACTTCCAGATGTATTACCTTCTGAGAGAGGTGAATCATAGAGCATAAACTTAGTATAAACCAAGTTTAAATCCTCAGTACAAACTGTTCAACAAAAATTTTGGAAAAGAGTAATAAAACTCTTTGTGGACCAGAAAACATTTTTGTCCACCTCATAGTTTTTAGCAAACTATCAGCTATCAACGGATTTGATATGTCTTTACCAATAGCCGTTTGTTATGGACTAGCCAACTCTTCACAGTCAGATTTGGTGAGTTGATAACCAACCAGTTTTTGGTAAACTGTCAACCATAAACGGATTTGATGAGTCTTTACCAGAAACCGTTTGATCTGGACAAGTTGATTCTTATGTGGATTAGACATGGTGAATCAATTACCATTTGTTGTGTGACAAGATCTCACACTTGAAAATTCTAACCACCATATAGTCCAAAGCATAGTCCAAAATATTTTAACACCAATAGCTTTTTGAACCTGAAATGTTAGTCCAAAACCAAAGAAAAACACAAACGAAGGATTTTCGTTTTGAAAACTATCACAACTGACTAACATGAAGCATAAGCAGTACCAAAAGCATAGGAAACAGTACAAACTGTTCAAAGTATTTTACAAAGACACAACTAGCAGTACCAAATCTATTATGTACAAAAACACTTAGACATGAATTTCTTTAAGGGTTGAGCATTCCAATACTTGTTACCAAGTATTGAAATCTTCCCACATCAAAACCTTTTGTTAATAAAGCAGCATAGTTGTCATCAGTATGTATTTTGACAACTTGTACTAATTTCTTTTCATTACAATCTCTAATAAAATGATGTCTAATTTCAATGTGTTTAGTTTTTGAGTGTTGAACTGGATTTTTAATGATACACATTGTACTGCTATTGTCTATGTAAATAATAGTGTTCAAGAAGTTATACCCATAATCAAGCAATTGATTCTGAATCCATAAGACCTGAGCACAATAACTTGCAGCAGCCACATATTCAGCTTCTGTTGTAGAAATGGCCACCATAGTCTGCTTTTTGCACTTCCAAGAGATTAATCTGCATCCTAGGAATTGACAACCACCAGTAGTTGACTTCATATCCATACTTGCTCTAGCATAATCCGAATCAGAGAATGCTACTAGATCAAATGCAGACTCTTTAGGATACCATAGACCAAGCTTTGGTTGACCTTTAAGGTACCTAAAAATCCTCTTTACTGCTGTGAGATGAGACACCTTAGGATTGACTTGGAACCTTACACAAGCACATACTGAGAACATAATATCAGGCCTAGATGATGTAAGATACATCAAAGACCCAATCATGGATCTGTACAAGTGCACATCCACATCTTCACACTACAAAAAAAAGGCTTTCAGAGACTGAATTTCTAGGGACTGATGTATCAGTCGCTGATACATAGCATCGGTAACTGAACCATCAGTTACTGATACTTTTAAGGACTGACCTTTTATTGACTGATTGCGGCGACTAAAAATCAGTCCTCGATTCAGTGACCCTATATCTGAGACTAAATTTCAGTTACTAATATGCCTGTACGGGAAAAAAAATTTGGAGGAAAATTTGTTAGTGACTGAATAAAGGTGACAATTCAGTCCCTAGTACATGTACATCATATCTAAGACTAAATTTCAGTTACAAATATATTTGAGCAATAAAAAAATTTGGCGGAAAATTTGTTAGTGACTGAATTATAGTCACAGTTCGGACCCTAATACACGGAGATCATAGCTAAGACTAAGTTTCAGTTACAAATATGTCTACACAATAAAAATGTTTGGAGGAAATTTTTTAGTGACTGAATTTCAGTCACAGCTGCGTCCCTATTACATGGACATCATACCTAGGACTAAAATTCAGTTACAAATATGTTTGCGCAATTAAAAAAGTTTGGAGGGAAATTTGTTAGTGACTGAATTTGAATCACAACTTAGTCCCTAATACATGGACATCATAGCTAAGACTAAAGTTCAGTTACAAATACGTATGCAAAATAAAAAAACTTTTGAGAGAAAATTGTTTATGACTGAATTTTAGTCCCACATAAACCTCTTATACATGGGCAACATATTTAAGACTAAAATTCAGTTACAAATATGTCAACACAATAAAAAGGTTTGTAGGGAAAATTTGTAGTGACTGAATTTCAGTCACAGCTGAGTCCCTATTACATGGACATCATACCTAAGACTAAAATTCAGTTACAAATATGTCTGCGCAATAAAAAAGGTTTAGAGGGAAATTTGTTAGTGACTGAATTTCAATCACGACTCAGTCCCTAATACATGGACATCATAGCTATGACTAAATTTCAGTTACAAATACGTATACAAAATAAAAAGGTAATTTTGACAAGACTTGTAAACAAGTATATATATGCCTGTAATTGTTCTATAACTATGTTGGCAAAACCTCTACTGGATGTCAAAAGACTCAAAACTAAACGGTCTTTAAAATAAACTAATGTACTTTTGTTAGAAGAAATCATAGTAAAATGCTGCAATAAGGTAGCATATAATCATTTCTTGCAATTTCTTTTACCTATAAAAATGTACAATTTTTAATTTTGACTTATTCTAAAAGTCAGCATTCTGTCTTGAAAGATATAAATTCTAAGTTTCAGTTACAAATATGTCTAGACAATAAAAAGTTTTGGAGGCAAATTTTTTAGTGACTGAATTTCAGTCACAGCTGCGTCCCTATTACATGGACATCATACCTAAGACTAAAATTCAGTTACAAATATGTTTGCGCAATAAAAAAAGTTTGGAGGAAAATTTGTTAGTGAATGCATTTGAATCACAACTCAGTCCCTAATACATGGACATCATAGCTAAGACTAAAATGTATAGAAATAGATTAAAACGGACTAAAACGTTTAAAACGGACGAAAACTTATAAAAACGGGCGAAAACATTTAAAATCAGAAGAAAACATATCAAAAAGGACGAAAACATAAAAAATGGACGAAAACCTATATAAATGGATGTAAACGTAAAAAAGGGACTAAAACGGATGAAAACGTATAAAAACGTTAAAAGATAACAGACAAAAACTGATGAAAACATAAAAATACGGATGAAATCGTATACAAACGGACGAAAACGGATGAAAACATATAAAAACTTAAAAAAAAAAAAGGGACTAAAATGGATGAAAACGTATAAAAACGTAAAAAACGGACGAAAACGTAAAAAAAAGACAAAAACGTAAAATAGGGACGAAAATGTATAAAAACGGACGAAAATGTAAAAAACGGACGAAAACGTATAAAAACGGACAAAAACAGATAAACACTGACAAAAATGGACGAAACTGGATTACAGACAGAATATACAGTTCTATATATTGTAATGTACTACACTTGTTTTTAAGACCTACATACATTTGTATCGTTGTTAGTAATTGTAAGTTTGTATATAAACCTATTTACGGATTGCTATTTATGTGTAACACTTAGGGGTTCACGCACGAAACCTCGGTTTATACCCCCGTGACGTGGGAACTTGAGCAAAATTCATGTTTTAGACGTTCATAACATCTTTAATATTCACCGATGGCTTTCATTTTGAGTGTTGACAATTTAAGACGTGTAATCTAGATAATGACATCAATCAGTTGCTTCATCGAGCGCGACATCCCTTTTAAAGAAACAGCTATTACGTTCTTACCATATATAATAAGTCGTGGTGCCTATAGCAATCGTCAATCCACTATACTATACACATCACTTCCATTTAAGATAATAACAATAGAGTTGCATATAGGCATATAGCCAATCAACGCACTCTACTTTACACACCACGTGGACCATCATATTGCCTTTACTTGTTCTCACACCCCTAAAGGTCTCCTTATAAATACCATACCATTTTCTCGAAATGGATCAAGCTAATCCCAAGCAACATATTCTGCCTCGGGAACTCCACATTCAAGTCTATTATCCTCTAGGGTAATTGACACAAACCAACTGAGTCGACTCGTGAGCGTTACCCCAACTCGTGACTCTTGTCACATTTTGGGGTCTTTACTGAACGTGGGAAACCGAACGGTCAACCAACCCAAACCATACGTAATTGTTGAGTTTATCCATATTTACTTTCATCTATGTTAAGTAATTTTACATTGATATTCATATTTTTAGACGCCTCACGTATGAGTGATTAGGGATACACAAATGTCACTTACAAAAGATGAGATGACAGCCTGTGAAGCTAATTTTTCCGACCATAAACAACAGTCCAGGAAATGCATTGATTTATACCTTGATGAAATCGTTGAATTGGAACGCAAATTAAAATAGTTTCTAAATGTTGTTTACAGAACTAGAGATTCTGTAACAACAATACAGAAGTTCACTTTAAAGTCAAATCCTAATGGATATGGTTTTGCTCTTGGTGACGATACACCAAATTTTCTACACACAACACTCAATGAAAATCCAAAGTTGTATAGTGCAGAACAACTCGTTTGTAACAACCGACCAATTTCATAAACTTATTTTACGAGCCAAAACAATTATTTTTTATTTTCCTTAGCTTTTAAACCCCTTTGAACTTGTTTTGGGATTTAACAACAGTGGATATCTTGTTAAAATCGTGAGCGTTATTCATTTATCAAGCCGGCACAACCTAGAAAACGTGAAACGAATCGAATTTTTCAAATAAATTGATTTCGGTAAAGTTATGCATATTTATACTCGTTTTTATCAGAAAAATTATTTCGGGAACAATGGCGCAAGTTTTATAATTTTTCGAGTCCGTTTGGTACGTCGAATGGGGCCCACATTGTTTTATTATAAAAGAATTACAAGTTTGCACAACCAGCCCCTAGACCTATTTACACCGCCTGCACAAACTATGCTGAAATGACAGAAATGGTCCCTGCGTATTTTAAATACCCCAAATTAGGGTTTTCCACACCACTATTATAACACACTCACCGGATTTTAAGAAACCCGGTGCCGCTACATTTTCCGTCCAAATTCCGGCGAGTCCTTTCGATAACGTACGAGGTAGATCAAGAAGCAAGGAGGTTTTCTGGTTGGTTTGAGTCCGATAAAGGGTCATTTGCTAGGGTTTGACGCTGCGCCGCCGCGACCACCATACCACCACCACACGCCGCCACCCTAGATTAGAAAACACTTTCCTCTTTCCTAAATTTTTTTTCTCAGCGTCCATAACTCCATTCCTCTATATCCAACCATTAATCTATCGATCCACAATCCTAGATTAAATCCCTTTCCCTGTTTCTTAATCGATCCACATATTGTGCACGATTTGTTAATTTTTGTTAATTTATTGTATTTTTTGAAGGTATGTTGTTTTTTTCTAATTTTTATGTGTTAATTTGTATGTTTAATTTTAGTTTGATAATATTTGTTTGTTTTTTGTTGTGTTTGTGGTTAATTAGACGGAACCACCGTGAACCACCACCGGTGAACCACCATCGCAGCATCATCACCGCCGCAGCAGTAGCACCACCGCAGCAGTCCATAGTGGTAAAATATCTGTTGCTTTGTAGTTTGGTAGCTCTAATTTGCATACCTGAGTTCACCTCTATGTAGGACACATGAAGTGTTCGACCATTATGTTAATGTTCCTCTTGAATGGTGAATCTGAGCTCTTTATCATTTCCATATTTTGTTGCCACGCTTGTTTTACCTGTCCTGCTCAAAACAACTTTCTTTTATTTGAATAAAAAGTCTTATATCATTCTTTTCCAGGCTGAAATTATGTATGGAGTGATTCGAGAATGGCCTCATTATGTTAATGTTCCTCTTCCAATTGCTAAGGTATCTTAATTACAGTTGCCATCTTTTTGTAAAAAGTTTATTTATGAAATTGCGAATCTGCTTATTAGTTTTTAGCCATTTTGGGTGTGTAGATTTAAGCAGTTTCAGATTTATAAATGTTAACTTAGTTGCTAATTCCATTCCATTTTGTTTTGTTGTCCGTTAATCGCAGGCAATCTCATCACCGCGAGAAAACGTTTCTAAATAAAGTTCCTTTCCCATTACCCTCTCCAAATATTTTCAATCTGGATATGATTAATGCTTTTTCTTCGGATAAGCTTGTCTCAGAAAATGGTTAGTCTTTCGTACATAGATAACCACATACTGTATTAATTTGACCTGTTTGAGATAAACACGACCCAAATAGACCAATTATTAAGTAAATTTGGTTGAAATTGCTAACCTATATTATGTACAGTAGTTTATAGTGACCTGATTAGTATCTGCCTGTTTTTGAAGCTTTAACGTTCAACGATCTTGGCATCGTGCCACATAAGGTTCTACAGTCAGTGAAAGAGCGAATCCAGAGTACGATCCTTAAGTTTCATGAATTTTTAACTCAGTTAAACTTGGTGCATGGTCAAACTTGTAGCTCTAATAGAGGTATGTAATTTCGTTGTATGTGAAATTTTTATGACATGATGTTTCATACTTCCTGGATCTCATAAAACTGCAATGTTTGACTTGACATATGGATAAATATTTGACCACATGGATTAGGATAAATGTTCGACCTGACATATGGATTAGTGGGCAAAAATAAGTCTATCAATGCCCTGTGACTACATATAATTAGTGGAGTGGCGAAGTGGCCAGGTCAGGTTGGGTTAACCACGCTGACTTGTTTAGACTCGTTCTACATCAGCAAGTGCAAACTTGTCTAAATTGGCTTCAGGTTGATTTTTGTAACAGAATCCACAAGTAAACATTCTGATCATAATGCGTATCGTCATTTTAATTATTATTTTCACTTTTCAGGTTTGAAGAATTGAAGTCGAGGACACGGGATTACGGGTGAAGAGTGAAGACATTAGAATTGTTTACTTTTGTTTCGTTATGTATTAGTTATAAGGATTTATTAAGGACTTTTTGTTTCGTTATGTATTAGTTATAAGGTTTTATTAAGGATTTATTAGTTATAAGGTTTAAATTTAGTATTTTTGTTAACAGTTCCCTTAATAGGTTCCTTATCGTGTAACATGTTAATTTCGTGTCGTGTTCGTGTTCGAAAAAAGTGACGATTTGTTATCGTGTCGTGTTCGTGTTCGGCCTTAACAAGTTCGTGTCTTAACAGGTTCGTGTCTTAACAGGTCGTGTCTGACACGATATGCCAGCTCTAATTGTAAGGGGTCATGTATGCATTGTGAATGGGGACTGAATTAAATTGTATTTGCCACTAACTTTTAGTTTATAATAGAAATATAATGAAACGGCGCCATTGGAAACTGATTTGAATGTTATTTTGTATCGATTAACATATATTTTAAAACTAATTTTCAGTCACTAGAAAAACAAATTAAGGACTAATTCATCTGTTTTTTGTGACTAACAATCAGTCTTTAAAGCCTTTCATCGGAGACTAATCAGTTTTTAAATCCTATTATTAGAGACTGATTTGGTACGGTAATCTACAAAACAACGAAACGTATTAGGGACTATAAACAATGTTTATGGACTAATTTTCAGTCCCTAAATTCATGTGTTAGTAACTGATCAAACATAGTATTGGCGACTGACTTTTCAGTCGCCGATAATATGCATGTGGGACTGAAATAACATGATACCAACCCATAGAAATAAGGACTGACTTTTTTATTTTGGTGACTGATCTCTGGTCCTCGTTGGTTCGATACAACAAGGACTGAATTTCAGTTGATAATGTCACTTTCCGTAACTAAGCTTCTATCACTGATTAGTGACTAGCAAAATCAGTCCTTGATAGACCATCCGTAACTGATCATGGTGTATCGGAGACTGATTTTTCATTCTCTGAAAGCCTTTTTTTTGTAGTGATCACCACTATGATCCTTGAGTAATAAATGTGTCTCCTTATCAACTGGTGTACTAGCCACTTTGGCATCTGAGAATTGGAATTTCCTCAGAATTTCTGCTACATACTTATCTTGGCTAATGAAAATACCATCTGGTTTCTGCTTCACTTGGAGCCCTAAAAAAAAGTTAATTCTCCCATAGAACTCATTTGAAATTGATCTTTCATCAGCTTCTCAAACTCTCTACACATCTCTTTCTTTGTAGAACCAAAAAAGATGTCATCCACATAGACTTGGACCAACAGAATATCACCTTTGTCCTTCTTAATAAAGAGAGTCTGATCAATCTTTCCCCTATGAAATCCATTCTACAGCAGATAAGTAGCTAGTGTTCCATACCAAGCTCTTGGAGCTTGATGCAAGCCATAAAGGGCTTTCACCACCTTGTAAACCTTGTCTGGGTGGTCAGGATCTATAAAGTCTGGAGGTTGTGAAACATAAACCTCCTCATCAATAGTACCATAAAGAAAAGCACTTTTCACATCCATTTGGTATACCATAAATCCCCTAAAGGAAGCATAAGCAAGAAAAAGTCTGATTGCTTCGATTCTTGCAACTGGAGCATAGACCTCTTCATAATCAATCCCTTCTTCCTGTGTATACCCTTAAGCTACAAGTCTAGCCTTGTTCTTCACCACTATGCCTCTCTCATCCTTCTTGTTCTTGAAAACCTACTTAGTACCAATCACTCTCATCCCTTTAGGCAAATCAACCAGAATCCATACCTTCTGAATCTTGAATTGAAGCAATTCTTCTTGCATAGCCTCAACCCAACTGGATTCTTCCAAAGCCTTGAGCACATTTTTAGATTCTTCCTGGGATAGAAAGCACTCAAACATACATTCAACTTCAGCTTCATGGTGCTTCTCTTCATAAACAATGCTGAGAAAACCGTGGACATCTGGTCCTTGAGACTGCTTTCTTGTTTTTACACCAGATTGAACATCACCAATGACATTTGTGAGAGGGTGATTCTTGTGGATTATAGTCTGGGGAGTAGAAGGAATATCATAAGTGATAGGCAAATTCTGCAGACCAGCTCCAAAGACATCAAAATCATCATCTGAGAGAACAGTTGTAACTGGTGGATCATTATTAGGTTGACTTGATCCAGCAGCATCTGCATTTTGCTCAGCAGTATCAACTTGTGGCAGAGCAGTACCAACTCCATTTGTACTGCTCGATGGAATGTCAGTTTCCTTTCCCTTGAGTCCATCATCATTCTTTCCTCCATTAGTATCCTTTGAGGTTGAATCATACACTGGACTATCATCCAAGATTGGCATGTAAATACAATCTTCATCATCTTCAGAACCTGCAAGATCATTAGTATTTGTACCTGTAACAGGCACATAATTCATAGAATCTGAATGACTGTCAATATCAAAGATCCATTCTGGACCAACACCTGCAGCATTAGGTTTGTTTTCCAAAAACTCTATATGCAGATTCTCTTCTACATGTTTGGTGCTTGTATTTTACACCCTAAATGCCTTACTGTGCAAAGAGTAACCAACAAAGAAACCTTCCTCAGATTTCCCATCAAACTTTCTTAATTGGTCCTTGGTATTCCAATTTGTAACATGACAACCAAAAGGTCTCATGAAACTCAAAGCAGGGTTCTTCCTCTAAGAAGCTCATAAGCAGTCTTATTGTAAGGTTGCACAACTAAAACCCTATTCAACACATAACAAGCAGTCCCAACTGCTTCAGCCCAGAATGAAGTAGCTAGCTTAGAGTCAGCTAGCATTGTCCTAGCAGCTTCTATGAGAGTTCTATTCTTCCTTTCTGCTACTTCATTTTGCTGAGGGGTTCTAGCTACACTAAACTCCCTTTTAATAGCTTTCTCTCTGCAAAACTCATCCATCACCCTATTCTTAAATTCTGTTCCATTATCACACCTGATTATTTTAACTTTCCTATCAAATAGGTTTTCTACTTCAACAATGAAGGACTTAAGGATTTCACTAGTCTCATCCTTAGTTCTTATAAAGAACACCCAAGAAAACCTACTATAATCATCGGTGATAACAAGACAGTATCTCTTAAAATTCAAGCTATTCACAGAGGTAGGACCAAACAAGTCCATATGTAACATATATAAAGCTTGAGAAATAGAGTTTTGGGTCTTTGGCTTACAAGAAGCTCTGTGTTCCTTTCCTTTTAGGCAAGAAACACAGGTTTGGTCATTCAAAAAGGTTTTGTTTGGTAAGCCTCTTACCAATCCATTTTTATCAATTTTGTTAATGGTCTTAAAATTAACATGACCAAGCCTTCTGTGCCACAACATTGATTCTTCCAATGTGGCCTTTGCAACTAGACAAGTAAGTCCAACCTTAGGAACAAGTTTATTTGTCTCAACACTGTATGTGTTATCCTTTCTTGGGATTTTAAGCAACACTTAACTTTCATCAGGTAGCTTGAAATCGGGAGAAAGAATAAGACAATCAGTGTCAGTGAATAAAACTTTGTGCTGGTTATCACACATTTGTGATACACTGAAAAGATTATACTTATGTTCTGGTACATAGTACACATTTTCAAAATCAAGATTACCAGTCTTAATTACACCTTTACCAGTAATCCTTCCTCCAACACCACCACCAAAGACAACTGGTCCTCCATCCATAGCTATGAAGTCTGAGAGGTACTCCATGTTGCTTGTCATGTGCCTTGAACATCCATTGTCTGAATATCCTCTATCTCTTTTATCATTTGTGGGATGTTCCTACACACAAAAATAAGGTTTTAGTGCCTTTTGGGGACCCAAACCATTACTGGCTTGGATCTGCCTTGTTGATGAGACAAAAAGTGTACCGCTTTTAGGGGTCATTTAAGCCCTAATTCGTGATTATTTGATCAAATATTGCCCTAAATCGTTCTTTTTGTCATCTTAGGTACTTTGGAGAAGAAATCTAGAAAAGGAAGCATTTTGGACGTTTTTGGAGCGAAAAGTGAAGAAAACGGCAAAGTCTCCAAAAATCAAGCTGGAAATAGAGCTTGACGGCGTCACGCTTTGTAGGTGACGGCGTCACGTACTGGCAAAAGGATGAATATGAATTTACACGTGACGCGCCAGAAGGTTTTGTGACGGCGTCACGTGTTAATGGATGTAGGCCGTCAAGTGTTAAGTTAAAGAGAGACGGGCCAGAGGATTTTTGAAGGTGACGGCGTCAGGATCATAGACCTGACGACGTCAGATGATATAGAGTGACGGCGTCAAAGTATTCTTAAACGAGAAGGAACCTTAGTGAAACCGCCACAAGTTAATCAAGACAATCACAACTCGCGCGCGGAGTAGCTATTACTGTTTTGGCCATAAAATCCTCATACGAACTCGGATTTAGGTGATTCAAAAGGCCACGGATTCGGGACGAAAAGATCTACAATTTGGTGAAGAAAAGTTGGTCTTGACGCCGTCAAGGTTAGTCTGACGCCGTCAAGACGGGCCGGGCAGAAAAGTGCTTATAAATACAACCTTATAACTTCATTATTTGTAAGCCCTAAACCCTAAGTCCGATTCTAGGGTTTAGGTAGGTGTTTTTCCAGCAACTTAGAGGGTTTCAATCACTTCATAAACATCAAATATTGGTTTGTTGATTCTAACTTAATTATGTCTTTCATTATTATGGTTGTTTGCCCTTCATTGATCATGCTTTGCTAATTCACCTTGTGTCTACTTATGATTGTGTGAAACTTGTATATAATTAATTAGATCTTATTGATTCCTTGTTGATGTATGTGTCTATCGTCATCAATAAAGGTGTGACACTTCAATAGATCTTATTGGTTTAGCTTATAATTCTTGTTTCCTATTGTCTCTTGTTTGATTGGGTGATATCGATGTTAGGCTTAAGAAAACTGGCTAACCTCCTATACGGTAACTTGCTTGAACGTCTTAAGAAACATGAACCAATGCGTACTAGGTTTATTTGGTTGTATTTAATGCATGAGTGAATTCTAGTGATCCCATGTTAGGAGCTTCTTAGCCGGCTCGACATAGGAGTGAAGTAGGAGCTTATAGAGTTGGGGAAGTACGTACGCCACCCCACGAATGGTATTAAGGAATACAACCCGTCAATTAAAACAAGGTTACAATTCAATAGGTAGAATTGGATAGCTAGCAAGGAGTAATACATCATAGGTAGACATGCTTCACTTCCCTTATAGAACCTTAGTTTACTTTCCTGCACATTAGTTTAATTAGTAGCTTTTGGGTTAGTTGATTAGCAACTAATTCCGCCCACTCCTTCAAACCAGAGATTTTATTTGCTTTTCATAAAATATAAAAATACAAAAAGAATCATCCCTCACCTCTAGACCTAGTAGATAAATTTCAATCCTAACGAACACTATTCTTTGAGTTGAACGATCAATCCCCCGGTACTTGCCACTTCACTATACTACATCGGTCAGGTACACTGCCTGGTGGGGATTGCAAACTTCTCAAGATCCCTTGAGAGGTAAAACCTGTTGTAAGGTTGCAAAACCACGCATCAAGTTTTTGGCGCCGCTGCCGGGGAATAGTTATTGTTTAGGTTGAATTTTTATTTTATTAGGTCTACTCACTAGATTCCTTTCTAGTGGGATTTTTATTTTATTTTTCTAGGATTTCTTTAGTCTATCTTTTTCTTTGTGCCCTTTGTTTGTAAAACCATTTTCATTTGTCACTATGATGGATGAAATTCCATTTAGATCATTGACAATAGAGGAACAATTATATTTCACCAATAGATTTGTTTCCTATCATTCCTATGAATTTTTGTGTGATCTTTGTGATTTCCAAAAGGAGTTAGGGGTAAGGTTAAATGGGTTTAATGAATTCTATGCATGTGAGATTTCTATTAGACGAGCATTATCTGGATCAATTCCTTTTAGTCAGGCCCTTTGGATGAATTTTGAGGAAAGCTTCCTAACCATGACCTATAAGTGGAACGAATTGGTGGATTCGTATGAACAAAGAGACTTAGTTTCTAAGAACATGGACTTAGAATCAAACCAAGATTCTGAGATGGTTAGTTGCATGAGTGGGATAGATTTCACCAAAATATACGACACACATAAGGGTAGAGTTGAGCCAACTAGCTGCATGTCATGGTTAGGCCCTACCATAGTACAAGATGAACACATTGGTGATCTTAATGTGATGGAGGATATAGTAGAGAACCCAAGCCCACCAAGTACCCCACAAGTCCTACCATCATTTGAGGCATACACACCACCCGTGACTTACCCAGAAGAAGTAGAAGAGACTATAGGAACCCCAATAGAGGTAGAACCCTTGGACCAAACACAACTAGAGGATGTAGGTTTGAATACTTGTAGTCATAACCTTTCTTTTAGTTCTATGGAAGTTCCTGGTTTTGATGAACTAGAGCCTCAACCAAAACCGTTACCTAATCTTCCATCTTTAGATGTGAATTTAGGAATTAAAAAAGGTCCCGATCCACCTATCAAACCATGTAGTCCGGGTAATGTTAAGATTAAGGTAGTAGACTCTAGGCCATGTGGAGTGGAAGTTAATATAGGAGTGAACCATGACCTTACATACTTACATCACCTATTCATGACTGATCACAAGAAACATTATGGGTTTAAACCGGGTTTATTAGGTCAAGATGGATTCCCAACTAGGAGTCTCTCGAAGTTGATAGAAGATGATCCCTTTCTAGGAGAAAACTTCAATTCACCCATTAACCCAATTGAACTAAGTAAGGTTATGATGATTGGATCTCACATCTTTGAGAATATAACTCATCCACTACTCTTTCCTCACGTGGCATACTCATACCGAGTCGGTGTGTATCGCTACTATCACCCGCACTTAACCCTAAGTGTAGGGAAAACCTCTCCTTTATCCGTTAAATAAGGGTAGAGTCAGGCTCGTGACTCGAACAAAAACAAGCGCTTCTTGGGAGGCAACCCAAGCTTTATTTGCTTTGTGTGTTTATTTATTTGTTTGTTTGATTTTATTTGTTTCCGTATGTATGTTTAATTTTTATTATTATTGATTCATGTTCAAAAGTAAATTGTGAAAATGCTTTATCTTGTTTTTAACTTCGTCTTAACTACATATAAAGGTATTTTGCAAAAGTTAAGTGTAAGGGAAATCCAAATCGGTTTATTAGAACAAATGAACATGAATCATAACAATATTAAATTAACATACATATTAGTATTTGTTTGAGTCAAATGCTTGTATCGAGTCATAATGATATTTTGCAAGATTTCGAGGAAGTAAGGTATAGGTTTTTCCAGAAATTTTCCGGAAACTTAACATGAGAATTCTGTCAGATCATTTCTGACGGCGTCAGGCCTTACAACCTGACGGCGTCAGGTTTTAATTTTCTGAAATTTTTGAAAGTTTTGTTTTCATAAAAAGTTTTTATTAAATCTCTAACTTATAAACTCCAGGAATCTGCAAAATAATCATTCCACAAGCATTATATCCTTATATAGATTTATCCCGCCGATGTTATGCAGGTTTTCGTGTTTGTTTTCTCAGGTTTAACAGGTTATTTTGGACAAGGAGATGTATGTGGAATCAAGCTTTTGGCGATGCTTTAGTCTTGGAGCTTCTACATTTTATTGGAAGAAGATCTAACCATGTTACCCCTTTATCCACCGAGCGAATCAGGGGAGTATTTGATTTCATTCTTTTACCTTATTTACTTTTACATCTTGTTATTTGAACATTGGGGACAATGTTCATCTTAAGTGTAAGAGGGGGGGGGGGGTAAAGTACGATACTTTAGAGAATGCTATTACGCTTGATTTTTTGTTTGTTTAATGGTAGATGTGTAATAAAACTAAGAGAAATACTTGTTAAGGCAATTTTAGTGCCAAATTTAAATTTTTTTACAACATATAGGAGTGAAACTTTGATCTTAATGAGCGTCTCACGGATAGGAGTTATATGACTAGCACAAAAACCGTACCACTAAAAAATTTTCCACCCCCAAATATGTGAGATTCGCCCCTAGAATTGGTAGGAAAAGCATTTATGCTATGATGTGTGTACCGGTAGAACTTAGATTCTAGAACTTGCGTTAGGACCATTCCGAGGCCACAAGTGAGACTACATTCGTGTAGATAGATTTACTACATGATAAGAGGCATTAGGATTAACCCATTGTTTTACACTTGTGTTTTTGTTATAATTACGTTGGCTACATTGGTCAAGTAATTCTCCCACACCCTTTGCGTTGTACCCATTTTTGGTACACAATACCCCTAGTACACCCCTCAGAGCCTATCTTTTCGTTTCGACCTTTAAGCATTTTACTTAAAGGAAGAATTTGTTTACACCCCACTTAAATGTACACCCAAATCGCCTTAGCCTACCTTGTGTGCACTCATCTTTAGTGCATTATTTTGACAACATTTGTTTAAACCCTTAGTTAATTATCTAATTGATTACATGGTTGCTAAGTCGAGTCATATCCTTGTACATATTGTTTTGGGACGATTGGGACTCATGGGTAAAGTACTAGTGTAATGGAGTAATGGGGAAGAACAACATTATTACCCCCATATGTGCTAAATATTTTTAAAAAGTACTCCAAGTGTTTCGATTATCTTAATTCGAGTCATTAGAATAGTTATTTGTAAAGTTATGTAAAAGTTCAAGTGTAAGGGAATGCAACGCCCCTATGATGTATTATTTTGGATGGTAGGGCAAGAGTGTATGAAAAAAAAAAAAAAAAAAAAAAAAAAAAAAAAAAAAAAAAAAAAATCGAAAAAATCGAAAAAATCAAGAAAAATACAAAAAAAATGAGAAAAAGAAAAGTAGAAAAAACATACGGACTACCATCCCGTTTCATTTTATGTTTATTTTATGTTTTTTTTGTTATTTTGTTTTTAGCTTAAGTCGAGTCTAGTCTTGGCTTAGCAACGCCATATTGTACATGTAATTAATCAAGATCTTTAACTCGCCACCAGTAAAATATCCTTTATCCAACAAAACCGTGTTTATCATATCCCTACACCTAACGTTACAACCCTTTAAAAGACCTCTTTGATAGTTTATCCTAGGTGCTTACGCCAATGTGGTGGAGGTTTTGATCCTTTCCCAAGCCTATGGTAATCTATTTGCTATGACAGGTAATGAGTGATATTTCTCCATTTTCATATATAAATTTACAACACCCGAGAGATGAGAGTATCCAAACACTTAATGTGAGGTGCTAGTGTATAATTTCCGTGCTTGTTTTGACTAAGGTGGAACGATCATTTGTTGTAATTACTTTTATATTAATGTTAAATGACCCCTAACTTGTATTTTGATTGGTGGAAAAGCTCATTTGCTAAAGGACAAGCAAATCCCAAGTGTAGGGATATTTGATGAGACGAAAAGTGTACCGCTTTTAGGGGGTCATTTAAGCCCTAATTCGTGATTATTTGATCAAATATTGCCCTAAATCGTTCCTTTTGTCATTTTAGGTACTTTGGAGAAGAAATCTGGAAAAGGAAGCATTTTGGACGTTTTTGGAGCGAAAAGTGAAGAAAACGGCAAAGTCTCCAAAAATCAAGCTGGAAACAAAGCTTGACGGCGTCACACTTTGTAGGTGACGGCGTCACGTACTGGCAAAAGGATGAATATGAATTTACACGTGACGCGCCAGAAGGTTTTGTGACGGCGTCACGTGTTAATGGATTTAGGCCGTCAAGTGTTAAGTTAAAGAGAGACGGGCCAGAGGATTTTTGAAGGTGACGGCGTCAGGATCATAGACCTGACGACGTCAGATGATATAGAGTGACGGCGTCAAAGTATTCTTAAACGAGAAGGAACCTTAGTGAAACCGCCACAAGTTAATCAAGACAATCACAACTCGCGCGCGGAGTAGCTGTTACTGTTTTGGCCATAAAATCCTCATACGAACTCGGATTTAGGTGATTCAAAAGGCCACGGATTCGGGACGAAAAGATCTACAATTTGGTGAAGAAAAGTTGGTCTTGACGCCGTCAAGGTTAGTCTGACGCCGTCAAGACGGGCCGGGCAGAAAAGTGCTTATAAATACAACCTTTTAACTTCATTATTTGTAAGCCCTAAACCCTAAGTCCGATTCTAGGGTTTAGGTAGGTGTTTTTCCAGCAACTTAGAGGGTTTCAATCACTTCATAAACATCAAATATTGGTTTGTTGATTCTAACTTAATTATGTCTTTCATTATTATGGTTGTTTGCCCTTCATTGATCATGCTTTGCTAATTCACCTTGTGTCTACTTATGATTGTGTGAAACTTGTATATAATTAATTAGATCTTATTGATTCCTTGTTGATGTATGTGTCTATCGTCATCAATAAAGGTGTGACACTTCAATAGATCTTATTGGTTTAGCTTATAATTCTTGTTTCCTATTGTCTCTTGTTTGATTGGGTGATATCGATGTTAGGCTTAAGAAAACTGGCTAACCTCCTATACGGTAACTTGCTTGAACGTCTTAAGAAACATGAACCAATGCGTACTAGGTTTATTTGGTTGTATTTAATGCATGAGTGAATTCTAGTGATCCCATGTTAGGAGCTTCTTAGCCGGCTCGACATAGGAGTGAAGTAGGAGCTTATAGAGTTGGGGAAGTACGTACGCCACCCCACGAATGGTATTAAGGAATACAACCCGTCAATTTAAACAAGGTTACAATTCAATAGGTAGAATTGGATAGCTAGCAAGGAGTAATACATCATAGGTAGACATGCTTCACTTCCCTTGTAGAACCCTAGTTTACTTTCCTGCACATTAGTTTAATTAGTAGCTTTTGGGTTAGTTGATTAGCAACTAATTCCGCCCACTCCTTCAAACCAGAGATTTTATTTGCTTTTCATAAAATATAAAAATACAAAAAGAATCATCCCTCACCTCTAGACCTAGTAGATAAATTTCAATCCTAACGAACACTATTCTTTGAGTTGAACGATCAATCCCCCGGTACTTGCCACTTCACTATACTACATCGGTCAGGTACACTGCCTGGTGGGGATTGCAAACTTCTCAAGATCCCTTGAGAGGTAAAACCTGTTGTAAGGTTGCAAAACCACGCATCAAGTTTTTGGCGCCGCTGCCGGGGAATAGTTATTGTTTAGGTTGAATTTTTATTTTATTAGGTCTACTCACTAGATTCCTTTCTAGTGGGATTTTTATTTTATTTTTCTAGGATTTCTTTAGTCTATCTTTTTCTTTGTGCCCTTTGTTTGTAAAACCATTTTCATTTGTCACTATGATGGATGAAATTCCATTTAGATCATTGACAATAGAGGAACAATTATATTTCACCAATAGATTTGTTTCCTATCATTCCTATGAATTTTTGTGTGATCTTTGTGATTTCCAAAAGGAGTTAGGGGTAAGGTTAAATGGGTTTAATGAATTCTATGCATGTGAGATTTCTATTAGACGAGCATTATCTGGATCAATTCCTTTTAGTCAGGCCCTTTGGATGAATTTTGAGGAAAGCTTCCTAACCATGACCTATAAGTGGAACGAATTGGTGGATTCGTATGAACAAAGAGACTTAGTTTCTAAGAACATGGACTTAGAATCAAACCAAGATTCTGAGATGGTTAGTTGCATGAGTGGGATAGATTTCACCAAAACATACGACACACATAAGGGTAGAGTTGAGCCAACTAGCTGCATGTCATGGTTAGGCCCTACCATAATACAAGATGAACACATTGGTGATCTTAATGTGATGGAGGATATAGTAGAGAACCCAAGCCCACCAAGTACCCCACAAGTCCTACCATCATTTGAGGCACACACACCACCCGTGACTTACCCAGAAGAAGTAGAAGAGACTATAGGAACCCCAATAGAGGTAGAACCCTTGGACCAAACACAACTAGAGGATATAGGTTTGAATACTTGTAGTCATAACCTTTCTTTTAGTTCTATGGAAGTTCCTGGTTTTGATGAACTAGAGCCTCAACCAAAACCGTTACCTAATCTTCCATCTTTAGATGTGAATTTAGGAATTAAAAAAGGTCCCGATCCACCTATCAAACCATGTAGTCCGGGTAATGTTAAGATTAAGGTAGTAGACTCTAGGCCATGTGGAGTGGAAGTTAATATAGGAGTGAACCATGACCTTACATACTTACATCACCTATTCATGACTGATCACAAGAAACATTATGGGTTTAAACCGGGTTTATTAGGTCAAGATGGATTCCCAACTAGGAGTCTCTCGAAGTTGATAGAAGATGATCCCTTTCTAGGAGAAAACTTCAATTCACCCATTAACCCAATTGAACTAAGTAAGGTTATGATGATTGGATCTCACATCTTTGAGAATATAACTCATCCACTACTCTTTCCTCACGTGGCATACTCATACCGAGTCGGTGTGTATCGCTACTATCACCCGCACTTAACCCTAAGTGTAGGGAAAACCTCTCCTTTATCCGTTAAATAAGGGTAGAGTCAGGCTCGTGACTCGAACAAAAACAAGCGCTTCTTGGGAGGCAACCCAAGCTTTATTTGCTTTGTGTGTTTATTTATTTGTTTGTTTGATTTTATTTGTTTCCGTATGTATGTTTAATTTTTATTATTATTGATTCATGTTCAAAAGTAAATTGTGAAAATGCTTTATCTTGTTTTTAACTTCGTCTTAACTACATATAAAGGTATTTTGCAAAAGTTAAGTGTAAGGGAAATCCAAATCGGTTTATTAGAACAAATGAACATGAATCATAACAATATTAAATTAACATACATATTAGTATTTGTTTGAGTCAAATGCTTGTATCGAGTCATAATGATATTTTGCAAGATTTCGAGGAAGTAAGGTATAGGTTTTTCCAGAAATTTTCCGGAAACTTAACATGAGAATTCTGTCAGATCATTTCTGACGGCGTCAGGCCTTACAACCTGACGGCGTCAGGTTTTAATTTTCTGAAATTTTTGAAAGTTTTGTTTTCATAAAAAGTTTTTATTAAATCTCTAACTTATAAACTCCAGGAATCTGCAAAATAATCATTCCACAAGCATTATATCCTTATATAGATTTATCCCGCCGATGTTATGCAGGTTTTCGTGTTTGTTTTCTCAGGTTTAACAGGTTATTTTGGACAAGGAGATGTATGTGGAATCAAGCTTTTGGCGATGCTTTAGTCTTGGAGCTTCTACATTTTATTGGAAGAAGATCTAACCATGTTACCCCTTTATCCACCGAGCGAATCAGGGGAGTATTTGATTTCATTCTTTTACCTTATTTACTTTTACATCTTGTTATTTGAACATTGGGGACAATGTTCATCTTAAGTGTAAGAGGGGGGGGGGGTAAAGTACGATACTTTAGAGAATGCTATTACGCTTGATTTTTTGTTTGTTTAATGGTAGATGTGTAATAAAACTAAGAGAAATACTTGTTAAGGCAATTTTAGTGCCAAATTTAAATTTTTTTACAACATATAGGAGTGAAACTTTGATCTTAATGAGCGTCTCACGGATAGGAGTTATATGACTAGCACAAAAACCGTACCACTAAAAAATTTTCCACCCCCAAATATGTGAGATTCGCCCCTAGAATTGGTAGGAAAAGCATTTATGCTATGATGTGTGTACCGGTAGAACTTAGATTCTAGAACTTGCGTTAGGACCATTCCGAGGCCACAAGTGAGACTACATTCGTGTAGATAGATTTACTACATGATAAGAGGCATTAGGATTAACCCATTGTTTTACACTTGTGTTTTTGTTATAATTACGTTGGCTACATTGGTCAAGTAATTCTCCCACACCCTTTGCGTTGTACCCATTTTTGGTACACAATACCCCTAGTACACCCCTCAGAGCCTATCTTTTCGTTTCGACCTTTAAGCATTTTACTTAAAGGAAGAATTTGTTTACACCCCACTTAAATGTACACCCAAATCGCCTTAGCCTACCTTGTGTGCACTCATCTTTAGTGCATTATTTTGACAACATTTGTTTAAACCCTTAGTTAATTATCTAATTGATTACATGGTTGCTAAGTCGAGTCATATCCTTGTACATATTGTTTTGGGACGATTGGGACTCATGGGTAAAGTACTAGTGTAATGGAGTAATGGGGAAGAACAACATTATTACCCCCATATGTGCTAAATATTTTTAAAAAGTACTCCAAGTGTTTCGATTATCTTAATTCGAGTCATTAGAATAGTTATTTGTAAAGTTATGTAAAAGTTCAAGTGTAAGGGAATGCAACGCCCCTATGATGTATTATTTTGGATGGTAGGGCAAGAGTGTATGAAAAAAAAAAAAAAAAAAAAAAAAAAAAAAAAAAAATCGAAAAAATCGAAAAAATCAAGAAAAATACAAAAAAATGAGAAAAAGAAAAGTAGAAAAAACATACGGACTACCATCCCGTTTCATTTTATGTTTATTTTATGTTTTTGTTATTTTGTTTTTAGCTTAAGTCGAGTCTAGTCTTGGCTTAGCAACGCCATATTGTACATGTAATTAATCAAGATCTTTAACTCGCCACCAGTAAAATATCCCTTATCCAACAAAACCGTGTTTATCATATCCCTACACCTAACGTTATAACCCTTAAAAGCCCTCTTTGATAGTTTATCCTAGGTGCTTACGCCAATGTGGTGGAGGTTTTGATCCTTTCCCAAGCCTATGGTAATCTATTTGCTATGACAGGTAATGAGTGATATTTCTCCATTTTCATATATAAATTTACAACACCCGAGAGATGAGAGTATCCAAACACTTAATGTGAGGTGCTAGTGTATAATTTCCGTGCTTGTTTTGACTAAGGTGGAACGATCATTTGTTGTAATTACTTTTATATTAATGTTAAATGACCCCTAACTAGTATTTTGATTGGTGGAAAAGCTCATTTGCTAAAGGACAAGCAAATCCCAAGTGTAGGGATATTTGATGAGACGAAAAGTGTACCGCTTTTAGGGGGTCATTTAAGCCCTAATTCGTGATTATTTGATCAAATATTGCCCTAAATCGTTCCTTTTGTCATTTTAGGTACTTTGGAGAAGAAATCTGGAAAAGGAAGCATTTTGGACGTTTTTGGAGCGAAAAGTGAAGAAAACGGCAAAGTCTCCAAAAATCAAGCTGGAAACAAAGCTTGACGGCGTCACACTTTGTAGGTGACGGCGTCACGTACTGGCAAAAGGATGAATATGAATTTACACGTGACGCGCCAGAAGGTTTTGTGACGGCGTCACGTTGTTAATGGATTTAGGCCGTCAAGTGTTAAGTTAAAGAGAGACGGGCCAGAGGATTTTTGAAGGTGACGGCGTCAGGATCATAGACCTGACGACGTCAGATGATATAGAGTGACGGCGTCAAAGTATTCTTAAACGAGAAGGAACCTTAGTGAAACCGCCACAAGTTAATCAAGACAATCACAACTCGCGCGCGGAGTAGCTGTTACTGTTTTGGCCATAAAATCCTCATACGAACTCGGATTTAGGTGATTCAAAAGGCCACGGATTCGGGACGAAAAGATCTACAATTTGGTGAAGAAAAGTTGGTCTTGACGCCGTCAAGGTTAGTCTGACGCCGTCAAGACGGGCCGGGCAGAAAAGTGCTTATAAATACAACCTTATAACTTCATTATTTGTAAGCCCTAAACCCTAAGTCCGATTCTAGGGTTTAGGTAGGTGTTTTTCCAGCAACTTAGAGGGTTTCAATCACTTCATAAACATCAAATATTGGTTTGTTGATTCTAACTTAATTATGTCTTTCATTATTATGGTTGTTTGCCCTTCATTGATCATGCTTTGCTAATTCACCTTGTGTCTACTTATGATTGTGTGAAACTTGTATATAATTAATTAGATCTTATTGATTCCTTGTTGATGTATGTGTCTATCGTCATCAATAAAGGTGTGACACTTCAATAGATCTTATTGGTTTAGCTTATAATTCTTGTTTCCTATTGTCTCTTGTTTGATTGGGTGATATCGATGTTAGGCTTAAGAAAACTGGCTAACCTCCTATACGGTAACTTGCTTGAACGTCTTAAGAAACATGAACCAATGCGTACTAGGTTTATTTGGTTGTATTTAATGCATGAGTGAATTCTAGTGATCCCATGTTAGGAGCTTCTTAGCCGGCTCGACATAGGAGTGAAGTAGGAGCTTATAGAGTTGGGGAAGTACGTACGCCACCCCACGAATGGTATTAAGGAATACAACCCGTCAATTTAAACAAGGTTACAATTCAATAGGTAGAATTGGATAGCTAGCAAGGAGTAATACATCATAGGTAGACATGCTTCACTTCCCTTATAGAACCCTAGTTTACTTTCCTGCACATTAGTTTAATTAGTAGCTTTTGGGTTAGTTGATTAGCAACTAATTCCGCCCACTCCTTCAAACCAGAGATTTTATTTGCTTTTCATAAAATATAAAAATACAAAAAGAATCATCCCTTACCTCTAGACCTAGTAGATAAATTTCAATCCTAACGAACACTATTCTTTGAGTTGAACGATCAATCCCCCGGTACTTGCCACTTCACTATACTACATCGGTCAGGTACACTGCCTGGTGGGGATTGCAAACTTCTCAAGATCCCTTGAGAGGTAAAACCTGTTGTAAGGTTGCAAAACCACGCATCACTTGTGCATGAATATGAGAAAATCTATTATTGGTCATTGATGCACCAATGGGTTTAGCAGAATTTATAACCCAATGTGTTGAGGCCTTGACAGCATTGCCCCATTTACCCTTAACAGCATTTATAGATTTAGCAGTTGAAACCGGTGGTCTAACAGTCGGAACTGTTGACTTAGCAGTACCAACTGCTGGCTTAGTATTTTTAACCTTAGGTACCCATTGCCAATTGGTTGATGTTGTTTTCTTATGAAAGGGTCTATTAACTGTTTGATTGTGCTTTAAAAATGATTTTTCACTTAAAATAGTTGATTTGGTCATCTTGGTTGGTCTAGCAGTTACAACTAGCTTAATACCAGATTTCATCATAACTGCTTTGGGTGTTGACTTATGATTTGGATAGGTCATTCTATTTGAACTGTGTTGATTCAAACTATCATTAGTGTTCCTATACACCCTATACTTTCCAAAGACTTTTTTCTTCCATGGGTTTGACTCACAGTATGCAGCTAAATGGTCAAAACCTCCACAAACAAAACACACTTTATTTACCATGACAAATTGATGATCTGGTTGTCTAGGTTTTGAGTGGTTCTAGTTTCCTTGATAACTCTTAGAAACTGGAGATCTGTTCTTAGGTCTATATATCTCTGCATATCTAACATTTTTCCTAACTGGTTGTATGATATCATTCTTAACCACTTTAGTAGCATGTTTAACATCCACCTTATCAGTATTAGATTTGACCTTAACCTCATCATTCTCATCATCAGATGTCCAATCCTCAATGGTTGGGGCATCTGAATCCCTACCAGAGGACATCTTTTCATCAGAAAGAGATTTATCACTAGCACTAACATAAGTGTCCTTAGCCTTAACAAATTTTACAGGATTTTCACTTATTTTAGCACCATATGCAGGAAATTCCTTATCCTTAAACTCTTTTAAACCTGTATGAGCCAAATCAATTCCTGGAGGGACAAACATTCCTCCAAGAGGGGGTACAACTGACATACAACCTAAACCAGACTTAGCTTTGTTAAGTATTTGACTCTCTACTATTTTCTGTACACTTTTTGATGTGTGTTCAAGAGTATCTACACTTAACTGGATATTATCTTTTTCCTTTTTAAGCTTTTCTAGTTCATATACAAGTCCACTCATCTTATCATCTTTTATTTGCAAGTCCCTTTTTAAAACACCTATCTCATCAGAAAAGTTTGACTCATTCTGTCTATAAAACACAATCTGTTCTTCTAAAACAGCTAGTCCTCTTTTATGATTTGCCAGACTAAAATTTACTTGATTAAACTCAACTCTAAGATCATCATACTGTTTCTTAATAGTTTCATAATCTTTTAAAGCATGACAAGAGTTAGAACATTTTTGAACCATATGTACCTCAGAGTCTGAGAAAGCCATCAAACCCAAATTAGCTGGTTCATCTTCTTCCTCCATGAAGCTCCAATCAAATCCAGCTCCATCTACAGCAACCATAGCCTTGGAAGAAGGCTCTTCAACTTGCACTGATCTCCTTGTTCCTTGCTGACTCTTGAATCCTTGACCCTTGTTGCTTTGTTGTCTTGGACTTCTACACTCCCTGGCAAAGTGCCCCAACTTATGGCAGTTATAGCACTCTACCTTAGACTTATCATACCCAGCAACATCTCTTCCATTGAATGTGATCTTGTTTCCAGTTCTTTGATAATACTTCTTTGCCCTGATGCTTATCAAAGCCAACTGCCACATCAAGTCCATAGCTTCCAGATCATCTTCAGCAATCTGAAGAAGGTCTTCATTGAAGATCTGAGACCCACCAGATTGTTCTGCTATGAATGCATATATGGTCTCATCAGTTACACCAGCAGTGCTAGGTTTTGCATTAGCAGTACTAACATTAAGGCTAGCAGTATCAACTGCTTCAACATCTTTAGTATTGGAACTGCTTGAAGAAGATAAGAAAGCCATATTCCCTGAACTAGAACTGCTACTACCACCCTTCCTCACCTTCTGCTCAACAATCTTAAGATTGTTGTAGAGCTCATTCAAAGTCATCCTTTCTAGCTCTGGTTTATTACTCCAGACCACAACACAAGTGTTCCATTCAGCAGGTAAACTGTTTAGAAAGTTCATGTTAAGGTCTTTCTGAGGAATCACAATCTTCAAAACATTAAGTTGACTGATGATCTTCTGAAGTCTCAAAGAGAGTTTAGCAGATGATTAATGGATAAAATTCAACACTTGATCATTGGGAATGGCTAGAAGCAACAGGTTCCTAGCCTTCTGATCATTCTTCTTCTTAACTTTATCCTCATTAGTGACTGGTTCAGTATTGTGCTTCAAGGTTTTGGAGCCATCAGTCTGTGTTTCTTTAACAGTAATTGGTTTGAAGGAATCACCATTCATAATAATATCCCATAGTGCATAGTCCTGCACCATGAAATATTGCTCGATTCTGAGTCTCCAAAGGTCATATTCATTCTGCTTCAACAATGGAAGTTTAGCAAGAATTGAAGTTTGAGATGTTTCCATGTCCATCTTTTCTGATAAGAACTTCTGGATCTTCTAAACTCAAAGTATCAGAAACCTGGCTCTGATACCACTTGACCGGATCTAAACACAAAGGTTGTGTTAAGTATACTTTGAGTATATACTTGATAGCACGCGGAATTTACTATCAAGCACTTAGAAGAATTAGTGTTTGGTGATTTGTATGAATGTAATATTAAGAACAGTAACACAATATTCACTCAAACGATTTGCTTCAATAATATATTGATTATAATGAAAACGTGAAGCTATGATAATGATGTATCTAAGACGTTTAACCTAGGATCTCCTTTTATATATCAAGGAGTCCTTTACAAGTAAACTATCTATCGAATAACTCTCTCACAATAAGATATACATTCCATCTTTTCCATATTTATCTAAACACGGTTTCTATCTTAATCTAACAAGAAGTTGATGCGCGTGATGTGTCGTTGCGGTTTAGCAGTATTAATGCCTACTCAAGTTTTAAATTTATATTTAGCCGACTTATCAATAACACACACACTTAACGAGCAGTGTACCCGGTCAGTATGAATATAATGGTAAGTAGAGTGTCGATCACTAAGAGTGGAACGTATTATCTAGTTATTCTAATCAGTATTTTAATATCCTAAGTTAGTTATACAACCTAATCTAACGCAAGGGGGTTCAGTCTGAGAGAGTGGCACATTTTGGTTATAATTAAATAGAAAACTAAACTAATGAGCACGAATCAGCGATTAGCACACACGTACACAGATAGATACACGAGACAATAAGAAGACTTGTCCTGATAATTAAATAGCTTGTCACTTGTTTTATTGCTAGTTTTATATGAAGTGTATATAATTAAACCTTTCTCGTTGGCTCTAATCTTATCGGCGAGTAAACCCTTAATGATTACTTATGTCTATCCTACTTTTCTAGAGACGCTAGAATAAATAGGCGAGGAAGGGGCATGGCGACCCAAGCAAGACTCAGCTAGACACAGAGGTTATCAATGCACTAATAAAAGTCACCAAAGACATCAACATATAAACTTTAATTAATGGGAAAGCAATATTAAGGGGAGTACATGATCTTCCGTAGTCACATGACACAAGCCCATCAATCCTGATGAATTAAAGCATACTAATACAATAAAACAAAACTACTTAATGAATTGAATACATGCAGGACCTTCTTACAGCTCTTGTATCTTTGTTTGAGGTGTGTCTTGTGCTGCTTGGTCGTCTGAATTTGGCTCTAGGGTTATACAAAAGTCTGGTCTCTTTCCTGTTGTCTCCTTTTTTTCTTCGTCTGACCTTGGGGTATTTATAGTTTCTGTCTGAGGGATCGATGCGGCGCATTTAGTTGATAGATGCGGCGCATTGACTTAACTTCGTGTGGGGTCCAAGATTAATATATTCAGGAATATTCGTACACCGTCTTCAGATGTGGCGTAACTTGATCTTTGTATGCGGCGCATATACTTTAACTGTCTTGGATTGTAACTGGTGAAATCTTGATAGTGATACGCCGTATGTTAGAAGTATATTGCGGCGTATCTGGAGTAGAACGAGCTTGATCTTCTTCTTTGACCAAAGTTTCATATGCGGCGCATGACAGAATTGCATGCGGCGCATTCTTCAAAGTCAGGCAATGGTCTTCGAATTCATCTAAGTATGATATTGCGTCGTATCTGTTGAGTGAGATACGACGCATTTTCTGGATTTCAGTAGACTTTTGACATCTCGCTTGTTTTACTCCATAATTAGTCCAAAATTGCCAAGTTTCACATAATGCCTGTTTTTACCTAAGAATTACTAAAGTAAACATTAATGTATCGATTCTCATATATAATATGATAAAACAAGTCAAATAAATAGGATAAATGATGATAATAAAATGTATTTATTTGAGTTCATCAAATATCCCCCCACTTGAACTTTACTTGTCCCCAAGTAAACCTTAGAATTAATTATATGAAAATGTATCCTAAAAGATATTAGGATTTATTTTTATATTTAAGCACGTATTCGTTATGTCATAATCACACAACCAAACACTTAACGAAGTAGAAACCAAAATAATTTTTAATGTAAAACAATTCTAAATCGTTTAGTTGCTTAGTCGTGACGAATATTCTATCATAGGCTTGACAAGTATACACATCTCCCCCACTAAAGCCAAGGAGTAACAAGTCTAAAGCGGTAAAAAGGGTTTGTTGGTTAAGGGTTGATCATCCTTTTTAATCTCTATCGATCTCATATTCCAGAAAAGGCGACAAAATTACAAATACATGATTGAATCCACGACCACGATACTTGCAATTGCTCAATTCCTTAACTCGAATGGGCTAAAGATAGGACCAAGTAATCTTTACCAATAATATTATATCAAAAAGGGCGACAAAATCATAAATACATAGCCGAATCCACGACTACGATATTTAAGATTGCTCAAATCCCTAATCTCAATGAATCAAAGGTTTGGATGAAGAATGATATAGGGTATGGATAATATTTGGGATACAAATTGGGGTAAAATGAAAAATAAACAAAACAGATAAATTAAAATCCTAAGTGTGGTTAATCACTTTCCCAACCATCCCATGAATAAGACTCATATCATTGAATAACTCACGCTTTAACACTTGAAACACACGCTTTAGGTAGACACGAATTATACTCAACAAAATCTCAATCAAAGAATAACCTTAGTTGGCGTTCCCATAACGGCCAATTCCCATTCAATCCATAAATATAATATACAACAAATAGTGGTGATATCTCCCACTTAATACAAAACTTTACATAAGTTGGTTAAAACAAACTTCCAACTTTTCCTTTTTCTTTTTCTTTTTTATTTTTTTTCGATTTTTATTTTTTTAAGGGTAAAATCTCACAACTTTCCTATCACTATTTTTCCGGATAATTTTTCCATACTCTTCATACTTTCAGAAATAACTGTAATAGTGAAAGTAGAAAACACACGAAAAATGAACTAAAAATTATACAATATTTACTTTCATACCAATTGCATTGTGCAATTTCCCGACCTAACCAAAGATAATGAATTACGCACGCGAACACAGGTAATGTAAGGAAACACACTTTGCCTAAAGCAATTAACCACGGATTTTAATCTACAGGGTAGGCTAAGGTGTAAGGGTGTATCGAAACATTATAACAAAGGTGTAAGAAACGAAAGGAATGGCTCTGAGGGTTTTTCCAGGGGTATCTTACTCTAAAAGTGAGAGTAAACAAAGGGTTTATACGGGGGTTAACTAACCAGTGTAGTTAGTTAATATCACATAACATATAAAGGCTATTTGGGTGTAATCCTAGAAATTTACCAATTTAGACAAGTCACTCCAATTATATAGATAATACGCATTATGGTGGTCTCGAATAGTATACAAGCCAAGTTCTAAAGTTTAAAAGTCACCGGCACACTAAAGTATTAATTATTTTGAAAGAAATAGAGTTATGTGTGCGGTTATGTAATTTAGACTTTAAACAAAAACATGCTAAAAAATTTAAATTTTTGATATATTGAGCGCATTTTAAGCATATTTTGAAAATGTTTAGGACAAGTAAGTGTTCTAATTCTCCATCCCCCCACTTAAGTTAAACAACGTCCTCGTTGTTTGTGTCAAAGGTTAAAAACTAGAAAATAAAAAAATTTGAACAGAAAAACTCCTCTGAGATTTGCTCGGTATGATCCTCCATTGTTCGTATAAGAGCAAAAATCAACTTTCTTGTGGATGAGAACGTTTAAGCTTCATAGATGATGTATCCACAAAAATGCAGGAATCTATAATGCCATCTGGACTTTAACACACCTGAGTTAAGAAGGTTCAAACTTGCATAATACATTAGTAGTTAGTAAAAATAAAACCTAAAAAATTAAACTGTAAATCATCAGGTCAGTCGATACGCCGTATCTTATGGAAGAAGATACGCCGTATCGAGCCTGGAATAAATACGAATCAGAATAAAAGATGGGTCGCATCCTTAACCAGGGATGCGCCGCATTAAATAAACTGACAAAAAGTTTTAAAGTCAAAAATAAAAATGCAAAAAATAAAATAAGATATGACCAGTGCAGGTGATGCGTCGCATCTTATGATGGAGATGCGCCGCATCTTCTGCAGGTCTGACAGACTCGACACAGAACAGAAAAGTAAAAAATTTTCTTCGGGTTGTCTCCCGGTCAGCACTTATCTTTATTCCAGAGTCTTCAAGTTAGACTCACGTTCAGCTCCTTATTTTAATACTTCGGGTTCAAACTCCACCACCTCGTTCTCAGTATCCTCAATTTTATTATCAAAGTATTTTTTAACTCGTTGCCCGTTTACCTTGAATATATAACCATTTTTATTGCATATTTCAATAGTCCCATATGGATACACTTTCTTGACAACGAACGGACCCGTCCATCTTGATTTAAGTTTACCTGGATACATCTTTAATCGAGAATTAAATAGCAGCACTTTTTCTCCAATAGTAAACATTTTATCCCCATGTAACCTCGAGTCATGCCATCTTTTAGTTCTTTCTTTGTAGATCTTAGTATTTTTGTAGGCCTCATCTCTTAGTTCGTAGAGTTCATTGAGTTCCATGAAACGGTTCTTCGTTGCAGCTTCCATACCCATGTTACATTTCTTCAAAGCCCAATATGCACTTTGTTCTATTTCGACCGGTAGGTGGCATGCTTTTCCGTATACAAGACAAAATGGAGTGCATCCCGTCGGTGTCTTATAGGCTGTACGAAATGCCCATAAAGCATCATTTAACTTGTCAGACCACCCTTTCGGATTATATCCAGTCGTTTTTTCTAGAATCCGTTTTATAGCCCTATTGGTTACTTCAGTTTGCCCATTGGATTGAGGATGGTATGCAGTGGAAACCCTATGATACACTCCATATTGTTGCAAAGCTCTTCCTAGATGGTGATTACAAAAGTTTGTTCCCCTATCACTAATCAATGCTTTAGGAACTCCAAACCTAGCGAACAAACTTTGCAAAAATTTAAGCACTACCTTGCTGTCGTTTGTTGGTAATGCTTGCGCTTTGACCCATTTTGATACGTAATCAACAGCAACCAAAATATACTTATTACCTTTAGATTCAGGAAACGGTCCCATGAAGTCCAATCCCCATATGTCGAAAACTTCACATACATGGATATAGTTTTGCGGCATTTCATTTCTTGATGTAATATTTTTGGATCGTTGACACGCATCACATCTTTTTATATATCCTTTTGCATCATCCAGCATAGTGGGCCAATAAAATCCTGCATCAAGGATTTTTCTTTTTGTAATAACTGCACCGTGATGTCCCCCCGTCGGCCCTGAATGGCAATGTGCCAATATTGCTGGGACATCATCTCCATCTACGCATCTTCGTATAATTTTGTCAGGACACAATTTAAAGGCATAAGGTTCATCCCAAATATACTCACTTGCGCGAGTTAGAAAACTTCTTTTCTCGTCGGATGTTAGCCCTTTTGGAATTTCATTTGCAACAATAAAGTTTATATAGTCGGCATACCATGGTGTATTATCATTGCTCTTAAGTTTTACCATCATAAGGTGTTCATCAGGAAAGTCATCAGCGATTTCCCTTTCATCAAGCACCTCCATATCAGGGTTTTCAAGTCTAGATAAGTGGTCAGCAGCTAGATTCTCGGCACCCTTTTTATCTTTAATTTCAATATCGAATCCATGGAGCAATAAAACCCACCTAATAAGCCTTGGCTTGGCATCCTGTTTATTGAACAAATACTTCAAAGCAGAATGGTCAGTGTAAACCATAGTTTTTGACAATATAAGATATGACCTAAATTTATCGAATGCAAAAACTACTGCTAAAAGTTCTTTTTCCGTGGTGGTGTAATGTTCTTGGGCATTATTTAATGTTTTGATAGCATAATAAATTGGCTTAAATTTCTTTTCTATCTTTTGGCCAAGTACAGCTCCAACAGCATAATCACTAGCATCACACATTAGTTCAAAAGGCAAATTCCAATCTGGCAAAATTATAATAGGTGCAGTAGTTAGTTTTTCTTTAAGTATATTAAACGCCTTTTTGCAATCTTCAGAAAAATCAAACTTCGCATCTTTCAGCAATAATTGGGTCATAGGCCTAGATATCATTGAAAGATCCTTTATGAACCTACGATAAAATCCAGCATGCCCTAAAAAACTTCTAACACCTTTAACATTAGTGGGGTAAGGTAGTTTGGCGATTACATCAAATTTAGCTTTGTCGACTTCTATACCTTTCCCAGAAATCTTATGTCCTAACAAAATTCCCTCTCTAACCATAATATGACATTTTTCCCAATTAAGAACAAGGTTAGTTTCTTCACACCTAGCAAGCATTTTATCAAGTTTAAAGAGACAATCACTAAATAAGTTACCGAACACCGAGAAGTCGTCCATGAAGACTTCCATAAAGTCTTCAACCATTTCATGGAAAATAGCCGTCATACAACGTTGGAAAGTAGCAGGGGCGTTGCATAGTCCGAACGGCATTCTCCTATAGGCGAAGGTTCCATAAGGGCAGGTGAAAGTCGTCTTCTCTTGATCCTTGGGGGCAATGGGTATTTGGAAGAAACCTGAAAAACCATCTAAAAAACAATAATAATCATATCCTGATAGTCTTTCTAACATTTGATCAATAAATGGAAGAGGGAAGTGATCTTTTCACGTAGCATCATTGAGTTTGCGGTAGTCGATGCAAACTCTCCATCCAGTAACAGTTCTTGAAGGGATTAGCTCATTGTCGTCATAGAGTACTACCGTCATTCCTCCCTTTTTTGGTACAACGTGGATAGGACTTACCCACGAGCTGTCGGAAATTGGGTAGATAAGTCCGGAGTCAAGTAATTTCACAATTTCATTTTTCACCACATCTTGGACTTTTGGATTCAAACGCCTTTGGGGTTGGATAGTTGGTTTGAATTCATCTTCCATAAGGATTTTATGTGTACAGAATGATGGGCTAATTCCCTTAATATCAGACATATTCCATGCTAATGCTCCTCTTCGTTTATATAGTACCTGTAAAAGGGATTCTTTTTCTTTTGGCGTTAAGTCAGGTGCAATAATAACGGGTGAATTAGTGTTCCCATTTAAATAAGCATATTCCAAAGTAGAAGGGAGATCCTTAAGCACAGGTTTAACATCATCAATTTCATTAGCACGAGCGGAATAAACTTGTTCTTTTATTACGTCGTTGATGTCATCAGATAAATGCGCCACATCGATATTTCGGATGCGCCGTATGGCGTTACAAACAGCGGAATCAACAGCGAAATTATTATCAATAGTATTTTCATCAACTTGATCTTCTATAGCGATTGTGTTTTCTAAATTTTTAAGCAGAAAAGAATCAAGCAAATTACTTTTTAATAATTTCTGAGTAAATTGATTAATCGTGTCATTAGAAACATCGATATTATAACATTCATCATCTTCAGAATTAGTTTTTCTCATAGATTTTTCCATATTAAACTCAACCTCATCTGTTACTATGGTAAGAGTTATCTTTTTATTAAAAACATCAATCATGGCCCTAGCAGTGGCTAAAAATGGTCGTCCTAATATTATAGGAGTTCTAGAATTTTCAGGCATATCGAGGATAACAAAGTCAATAGGTAATTCAAATTTATCAACTTTTATTAATATATTTTCAGCTATTCCTAATGGGTATTGTATGGACCTATCATCTAGTTCTAAGCACATCCTAGTAGGTTTTGGTTCACCAAGGCCTAATTTTTCATACATAGAAGAGGGCATAAGACTTATACTAGCTCCTAGGTCGGCTAAAGCATTTCCAATATGTAAATTTTTAATTTGACAAGGAATAGTGAAACTCCCTGGATCTTTTTCCTTAGATGGAAGTTTGTTGAGCAATGCTGCTGAGCTTCTTTCCCCCATTGTTACAGTGCAAGCCTCTTCAAGTTTGGACTTGTTTGTAAGCAAGCTCTTCAGATATTTAGCATATTTTGGCATTTGCACTAGGGTTTTCATAAATGGTATGCTTAGCTGCAGCTGCTTGAGATTTTCCAGGAACTTCCTTTGATAGGCATCTTCTTTCTCCTTCCTTACCCTATGTGGAAAAGGTAGCGTTGATTGTTTAAGTTCAACAGAAGGTTCTTCTCTAATCACAGGTTCTGGATAAGTCTCTTTTGGTTGCTCTTGCTCAGATGATATAGATTCAGGGGAAATGTTGTTTGTGCTGTTATCCTCGGGTGTCTCTCCGATTTGAAAGGTTGACTTTCCACCTCTAGTTGTAATTCCTTTCAAATCGTGTTTTACCAAAAGAACCTTGTTAAGCACCGTTGACAATTGGTGCACTTCAATTTCCAATCCATTAATCATGTTGTTTTGTTCCTTTAGTAACAGCTCATGACTGCCTTTGAATTCATTAATAAAGTTTCTTGCTTCATGATGTTCTTTTTCATTAGCTTGAGCGATTAGTAGTGCAAACTCTTCCATGGTAAGGTTTCTTTGGGGTCTTCCGAACCAGTTGTAGAAAATATCGAACATTGTTCCTGAAAATTAAAGACAGGTAGATTTCAAAGTAAAAACTTCCTAGTGTAAAGGTCAGTTAGAATATTTTCCGTTCGGGAATAAGAAAAATAAAAGTCGCTGATATCTGCGGACGATGCGCCGTATCTAGAAAATAGGATACGCCGTATCTTATTACGTTAAAATTTAATCAGACTTTTATTCAGAAAACAGATACACCGCTTATGAATTTGAATGCGCCGTATCAAGTTTAAATTATCAAAAATCGATTATATTTATTAAAATTAAATGCGTCGTATTAACAAAAGATAATGCGCCATATTTTCGTTACGTTTCAAAATACAAGATTTTTGATTTAGTAGATGCGCCGTATCGATAAAGATCGATGCGTCGCTTCTGTTTAATAATTCAAAAACTGTTTTTAATTTAAATAGAAAATACGCCGTATCTGCTAAAACAGATGCGTCGTATGGCGTTAGGGTTTAGAAAAAATTTCTTATTAAAAACAGAATACGCCGTATCTTGGGAAAAGATGCGTCGTACTCGAATTTATTAAACGCGTTGTATTTTATAAAAATTAAACGCAATACGCCGTATCTGTGAAAACAGATGCGCCGTATCATTTGTATCAGCACAATACAACGACAGCAGAATGCAGAAAAATAGAAAAAAAGGAAAAACAAAAAATAAAAACAAACAAAAAGAAACAAAAATTACAGAAAACAAAAACACACAAAAACAGTAAATATGCAAATTATACAATGAATGCAATCTATCTAATATACAAAACAGGGTTAGTTTTTAGAATCTAAAAAGAAAAACCTAATTAAAATACTAAATCAAATTAACAGATAATAACAATTCACTCCCCGGCAGCGGCGCCAAAAAACTTGATGCGCGTGATGTGTCGTTGCGGTTTAGCAGTATTAATGCCTACTCAAGTTTTAAATTTATATTTAGCCGACTTATCAATAACACACACACTTAACGAGCAGTGTACCCGGTCAGTATGAATATAATGGTAAGTAGAGTGTCGATCACTAAGAGTGGAACGTATTATCTAGTTATTCTAATCAGTATTTTAATATCCTAAGTTAGTTATACAACCTAATCTAACGCAAGGGGGTTCAGTCTGAGAGACTGGCACATTTTGGTTATAATTAAATAGAAAACTAAACTAATGAGCACGAATCAGCGATTAGCACACACGTACACAGATAGATACACGAGACAATAAGAAGACTTGTCCTGATAATTAAATAGCTTGTCACTTGTTTTATTGCTAGTTTTATATGAAGTGTATATAATTAAACCTTTCTCGTTGGCTCTAATCTTATCGGCGAGTAAACCCTTAATGATTACTTATGTCTATCCTACTTTTCTAGAGACGCTAGAATAAATAGGCGAGGAAGGGGCATGGCGACCCAAGCAAGACTCAGCTAGACACAGAGGTTATCAATGCACTAATAAAAGTCACCAAAGACATCAACATATAAACTTTAATTAATGGGAAAGCAATATTAAGGGGAGTGCATGATCTTCCGTAGTCACATGACATAAGCCCATCAATCCTGATGAATTAAAGCGTACTAATACAATAAAACAAAACTACTTAATGAATTGAATACATGCAGGACCTTCTTACAGCTCTTGTATCTTTGTTTGAGGTGTGTCTTGTGCTGCTTGGTCGTCTGAATTTGGCTCTAGGGTTATACAAAAGTCTGGTCTCTTTCCTGTTGTCTCCTTTTTTTCTTCGTCTGACCTTGGTGTATTTATAGTTTCTGTCTGAGGGATCGATGCGGCGCATTTAGTTGATAGATGCGGCGCATTGACTTAACTTCGTGTGGGGTCAAAGATTAATATATTCAGGAATATTCGTACACCGTCTTCAGATGCGGCGTAACTTGATCTTTGTATGCGGCGCATATACTTTAACTGTCTTGGATTGTAACTGGTGAAATTTTGATAGTGATACGCCGTATGTTAGAAGTATATTGCGGCGTATCTGGAGTAGAACGGGCTTGATCTTCTTCTTTGACCAAAGTTTCATATGCGGCGCATGACAGAATTGCATGCGGCGCATTCTTCAAAGTCAGTCAATGGTCTTCGAATTCATCTAAGTATGATATTGCGTCATATCTGTTGAGTGAGATACGACGCATTTTCTGGATTTCAGTAGACTTTTGACATCTCGCTTGTTTTGCTCCATAATTAGTCTAAAATCTCCAAGTTTCACATAATGCCTGTTTTTACCTGAGAATTACTAAAGTATAATGTATCGATTCTCATATATAATATGATAAAACAAGTCAAATAAATAGGATAAATGATGATAATAAAATGTATTTATTTGAGTTCATCAGAAGTACTAACTCGTTGTATCAACAGTACCAACTGTCGATGTATCTTCAACCGTACTAACTTATAGTAAACCGTACCAACTTCTATACCAACTGTTGATTTAATTCCCAACAATGCTATTGCTCTGGGTTTACATACAACTACGTTGATCTTAGTAAATCTGTGTTAGATGCACGTGGTTCCAAGTTAATGCCAGATAAAAAGGATTTCGGTTCCGTGCGATGGCCCAGGACGAGGCGGTACTTGTGATATTTCGGCTTGGGACGCATTTTATTTGGCAGTTTTTTGGATGTTAAATACCATTGGCTGGGTTACTTTTTATTGGCATTGGAAGCACATTACATTATGGCAGGGTAATGTTTCGCAGTTTAATGAATCTTCCACTTATTTGATGGGCTGGTTAAGAGATTATTTATGGTTAAACTCTTCACAACTTATTAATGGATATAATCCTTTTGGTATGAATAGTTTCTCAGTCTGGGCATGGATGTTTTTATTTGGACATCTTGTTTGGGCTACTGGATTTATGTTTTTAATTTCCTGGCGTGGATATTGGCAGGAATTGATTGAAACTTTAGCATGGGCTCATGAACGCACACCTTTGGCCAATTTGATTCGTTGGAGAGATAAACCGGTGGCACTTTCCATTGTACAAGCAAGATTGCTTGGATTAGCCCACTTTTCTGTAGGTTATATATTGACTTATGCGGTTTGTCTTGCCTCTATCTTCCCGGGACTCCTGCGGGCTAGAGAGATGGAACTACTGAAGCAGCTCCCTCTGCTTCTGGAACTGTAAAAGGGTTGGGGGCAATCACTTTTTAGATCATGGCTTGTAATCCCGGAGCCTTTCCCTTAACTTTTAGCTTACCTAAGGTAATTTATTAAGAGAAAAAGTCTAGGATTGAGATCTGAGCAGGAATTTTTCCCTGGCTACGTTTTAGGGTGGTAATTGGTTGCTTGGTCGAGCAGCTGCCCTTGGCAAGTAAGGAAAGGTTTTCCACAGCATCCGTGGTTTTTATCTGTTCAGGTTACTATAATTAGCGTAGTTATTTGAAGGGCGGACTTCAAAGAGTACCGCTGCTCTTGTTTGAGTAGAATCTTGGTATCTTTCTATAATCGTCTTTGTGGCTCCTGTTGTTGTGGAGCCTCTGTGCTGTTGGTTTGACCCTGCCGGGTAATTGAATATTCTCATGTTCTGATTGTCGACAAAAAACCATAAAAGTGCTCCCCTTTTTTTCTAATAATAAGGTACGGCAATAAGTTTTTCAAAGCCCCAACAGGCATGCCCATGGTTCCTATGGAATCAACTGTATGTGTTTGGGTGAAAGTTCGTGGGTTTGGTGTAGTGTAAAACCCTAAAATCTGAAACAGGAAAAATGACCAAAATACCCTCTAAATTTGAAATTTTAATAACTTATGAAATACGCTATAAATTAAAACTTGAGTTATATATCATGTTATGACTCGAAACGATACGATATGAACATGTAACCTAAAGTATTATATGAAATTGTACAAGAACCTTATGAATAAAAGTATGGCACGTTTAATATGTCTCATATAGGCCAAATTATTTAAAAAAACTTGTACACAACTTAATCATAAGAGATAAGTATGAAAATTTGTTAAGTTTGGAAGGTTGCAAATCATCCCATACAACGTATATACTGTTACTCTAGAAAGAATTATTTTGTATCACAAAACCCTTTTACGAACAAATGTCATGACATTGTTGTCATTTCTTAATTAATTTAAACCTAATATACCTATATATACAAGGGAATTCACTAGCAATTAAATAATGGGAAATAAAGGAGGATTGGAAGAATAAGGAGCAAGCGAACAACAACCAAAAACGTATAACACGTCAAATCCCTAACTTTTCGGCCATGATCCCTTCCTTCTTTTATTTCACACGTTTTCTGTTTTGGAGAAGATCCGATCTTATCATCATATATCATGAGTTATCACCTGCATGTATATATCCCTATATTCGTCAAATAAACCCATCCCACCTGTGTCGAGAAACTAGCTCCACCATCAGTTACGTTCTATGATAAACATCATGTGCTAATCCTCAATTCCTCATTCACATTCTAAGACTCTAAATCTCCATCACATTTTCATGAATAAAACGTGAGTGTGTGTAAGCGTGAGTGTTGTTAGCTAGGATGTGCATGTCCGTATAAAGTTTGGTTTGGGTTGTGGTTTCGTGCTTGGGTTCGATTCGTGTTTGGTTAAGATGTTGGTCGCTGGTCATGTGCTTGTGAATCGTACATGTGATTGTCATACGTCGGGGTTCCGAGTGCTATCCTACCTCATCGAATCTCGTTGCTCGCATTCACGCTCGTTATGTACGTTTGGTGTTAGTGTAATCGTACCTCGTCCAATCCTAGTGGTTGGGGTCAGCGATCGGACTTGTGTCCGTTATCAGTTGGAGGTTTGATCATGACATGAAGGAGTCGGGGCTGCCATGTTAGCGAATGTACGAGTATGGCATGTTTAACGTGAATTCTGTGTGGTGTTCGTGTGAAGTCGATTTCGAGTACAGCTCTTCTTTCTTTTCGATCCTACTTGGTTCGGTCCTAAGGTAAATCTTTAACCATTTTGACATACGTATCATATTTCAATCATCTGATCATTTCGTTTCGAGAAAATAGTATACGTAGAGAGATCACATGAAAACTTATATGAAAACTTCATTTGTATTATATATTAATATGAGAGATCACAAGAAAGATTCCTTGCAGCCACGTTAAAACCATATGCGTTTCAAATGAGTTTCTCCAAGTCGTGTTTTGCGATTCGTATTAAAAGAGTTAAGTCGTTTTCGTTATTAATAGTATACGTAAGAATGTTTACACGTGACTTAATTTGTAAAAATAATGGTTGCATGGTGCTTGTGTAATATAGGCGCATGCATGTGTGTGAAGTAAATCTGGTTCTACGCCTATATATAAAGAGAGATTGGCATGAAATACTATATGTAACAGATGGGTCCTAAAGTTAACGTCCATGATTTGCGTCATTGTATGAGGATTTATATAATATATGTATGGCATGAAATGCAATGACCTATCATATAGTAGTATTAGCAAATCATGGGTTGTCAGGTTGATTGGCATGATGTCGAGTAGAGTCAGATTTATGAACTAGAGATCTATTGCTTGGAATATTTTAATGATGTGCTAAATATACAAAATATAAGAATTTGTAGTATAATTATGTAATTTACGTTTTAGACCCTAAACTATTAAAAGTTGTCATATTAACCCCTAAAATATAATATTGGTGATATTAAGCCTTTAATTTCACTAAATCATTATTTATAACCCTAAAAGCTATTAAATCGGAAAACTTACTAAATATAGAAAGTTACTTAAAATGGTTAAACTAATTAAAGAAGAAACTTACTATTTTTGGAAGTTACTATTTTTGGAAAGCTACTATAAAAGGAAAGTTACTAAAAATGGAAAGCCGACTAAAATGAGTAATCTATGTTAAAATGAGTTATTATTAAGACGATCATGAATTCGTGTAGATTCGCTGAAGAAGGAGTTTGATTCCGATCTTTATGTTTCTGTTATGGTTGCACTTGCGGTCTAAGGTACAGATATTCTACCCTTTTTCAGTAAGGGTGTTTTCTTTCTCATGACTCATCGATTTTGATTCATTTTAAGAATTTCCTAAGCCATTGCTACGTTCCCCTACACTTTGATTCGTTTGTTTGATTCGTTTTGATCTTGGTGTTCGATATGACCCTTTTGCTTTGAGCCTCTATAATGATCCAATTGATATTTGTTGATTACCATGAGATATTAGTATTCGAAACACTTGATACTTCGGAGGTTCATTTGATTTTGGTAAATAGATGTGAAAACCTTTTAATTATAACACAGGAATGGTTTGAGGAAAACTATTTTAAAACGATATGCGATACCACTTTCATTTGGAATTTTACTAAACTTTTATGGAAACTACTTTTAAAGATTACTTTTGTAAGAACAGTTATTAAAGATCATTTTAATGAAAACCATTTGATAAAGATTTCTTTAAATGAACTAGTTGATGATGAACCTTTGATCAGTTCGTTGGATTCATTTGACTTTGATATTGGATATGAACCCTTTGCCATGAACCTTTGATATTTGGACTTTGACTTTGATTCGATGACTTAGATTATTTGAACCTTTGCTATGATTTGGACCTTTGACCTTTGACCCTTCAGTTTGATACCCGAGCCAAGTTCGTTTCTAGCCATGAAGGTAACATGGCCGTGTCATTTGATGCACCAGTGGCATGACTCACGTGTGGGTGAGTGATTTCTCACACCGTCCCCATTTTGCTATGCGCGCTTTATTATTTATTTTGGCCTATATTATTGTTCGGGGGGCGTATGGGTTGCAATCCTAGGTTCGTGTCCGTGTTCGTGGACTTAACATGATTTGATATTATATATTGTTCGGTGACTGATGCTGGGTGCAATCCACGTCTTTCACAAGTTCGGGAGCTAGCTACTCCATTTGAAGAATGAGGACACCCCTCATATTATCTGATTATCTGAGAGGTCTCCCCTCTATATGATTTTGAGGATATGGTTACTATATTTGATTTGTTCGGGCTCGTGGTGGATTACTGACCTTCCAGTTTCCCTTTCCTACTTTGTACCTTTGTCTATGCCTTATATTATTCCATTGCTATACCATATTTGTTCGTTTGCTTTTGCTTTCGTTTTCGTTCTTTATATATCTGTTCACTGGGCTTTTTAAGCTCAGCCGCATTTCTTTTCCTGCGGCAGGTTTTAGTTGGAAGATGGGTATGAGTGAAGAGAATTTTGGACTTAGAAGACTTGATAGTTATTTTGGCCTAGAGATGATTAGAAGTTATTATATTGTTAGAATTTGTATTCGCATTTGTAACCTTGTAATTTCAGTATTTCATTGTAACCTTTGAGATTCCTTGTATTACTGTAATGTATGCTTTGTTTTGATCTGATATGAAACCATTAGTGTGACATCTTTACCCTTGTCGGGTTGGGGTGTTACAATTATGGTATCAGAGAGACAGGCTGCGATTCGTAATACATTTACCCTTGGCCTGTGTAAGTTAGGACCACTAAGTTTTCCCTGTAGGCGCTCGTAAGACAACTTTTGAAAATTGCTTTAGGATTTCCCTATAGGAACGTAAGTTTTGACTGGTGAGGAATGGGTAGACTATAAGGCATTTGTTTAAGTATTTTTGCTTCCGCATCACTCTGATTCGTGCCTTGCTTTCGGTTAGATCCTGTTGATACCACTTTTGGAAAGTGAAAGCTTATGCTTTGCACCACCTAAAGATGTGAACCTGATTAAATCTTGAAGGCATTAAAGATTTCATAATAATTGGCAGACACTATTTGATCCTTATCTTCAGATCCCTTTTGTTAATCATTTTGATAAAGACCCGCATTTCACTCTGATTCTTTTGTTAATCACTTTGACGCCTCTTCAGGCATTCCGAGAACCTCCATGGCGATGACGTACTGGATATGTGTTGTTATTTGATAAGTATCTATGAATCTTCCGACACTATTTGATTTCGTTTTACCCATCTCTGTTCCTATGAGAAGTGTCGTCGTGTGTAACCATGAGTATAAGAATGTTTTCTTCCTCACTTTTAAATGATAAAGATTTGATTTGTGATCCGTCTTTCTTTGGTTAGTTAAATTTCGATTTTATTCTGACAAGGAATTTGTTGAGTGATCAGTCAAATATTGACAACTACCCTCCTATATCTCACCTTTAACGTTTGCAACAATTTTTGAACTCCCTACCATGATTACCGATTGTTAAACGTTCGCTATTACTCTGGAGACTCGTGTGTTACTTTCGCGGTTATAAATTTTTCTTAGAAACCATTTCGTACACCAATGAATGAACCTTATCTTGGAAGCTATTTGGAACTTTGAGTCGTCTGAGCATGAACCTTGTATTGAACGTTATTTGGCACCCTGCGTTTTCTGAATATGATTCCTGGTAGAACCACCAAAAATTTTCCATCGGAGCGTGAAGTAGGATTTGACATGATACCGAGAGATTTCTAGTCACTAAACGAAGATGTCTTTCGGATCATACCAATTGATTGGAGCAACCGGGAAGAGCAGCAACCGAAGACCAGGAAGTGAGTTTACTTAAGTGTATTTTCTGGGCGTGTTTTAGTTTCGTTCGAGATTATGAAGGATGATGACTGGAGATATGTATCGATTACAGGAAGCTGAATCGTAATACTGTTAGGAACCAATATTCCTCCACCCTGAAACGACTATGTGGTTGTTTAAATTCAGAGCGCGAAGTCTCCTTCTGATGAATTGAGTCTATTCTTAGAATCGACCCCCATATTCGTAAACGACTACTATGACGGTTAGTGACGCTAATGGTATTAGCTAAAGCTCTGACTGTTTCATGAATTTGATAAATGATTTTTTCTCGTAAGTACTTGGGCAAATGGTCATCGTATGACTAAATGGTACATTCGGAGACGAGGAAGAGCATGAAAATCATTTTTGCACCTTGTTAGAAATTTGACGATCATTTGTGCATTCTGGGAGATGGATATTTGTTGAGACAACGGTGTTCTTTGCCTGACCTGGAGTTAACAACAACGGAGGCTACCCTGAAGAGTGAAGACATTCCTTTCAATGCAGAAGAGTGGGCGGTGCAGAAGATCTAGTCAAGATGGCGAACCTGGAGCTAATCTAGTCTGATGCTTAGAGGACATAGAATCACGTTTATAGATGAGTGAAGTTCTTGTTCATTTCTCTTTCTAAAAGGGAGTCTTAATGAGACCTAAGAAAGGTAATGAGTCTGAATGCCTTCATTGTATTGTTGTTGGCTACCTTTCACTTAGAAGCAATAATAGGAAGTCCAAGGCTGCCTTATCTTATGGGCAATGCCCCCTTTGCCGTAAAGAGTAGCCATATCCAGTGCGATCTCCTCATACTCAGGCGTCGCCTCAAATCCCATTTATAAACTCTACAACCGCTCCGGTCACACTGCACCACCCTTATTTAACGGGCCTTTAGGCTAAGGATAGATTGCCTGATAGACGAATTCGTCGACCGCCAATGCTCTAATAAGCTGTCTTTCTCCCAGGGCTTTTCCGCTAATAACCAGTCCAACAACCCGACCGGTAGGACAAGAAGAGCTTCCCTTCCTAGTCCTAGATCCGAGTTACTAGCTTTCTAGACCGACGGTTGTAGGCCTCCCTCAGGTCGGCTTTAGTCGAGCTCCCCAACTCGCTCGACGGTACGACCTCTCCGACTAATAGACTTGATACCGTTCTGTTCCGCTCATGCTCCTTGTGAGGAAAGAAAGAGCTGGACTATTAAGGAGAGGACGCACTCCCTCCACTACCCCGCAAATCTAATGATGTACATGCAAGCAGTCCCGCTTATGTGAAGGCTTACCCAAGTTTGAAGACTCTCGAATGACTCAGCTAGTTTACTAGACCCTCTATCCGACCCCCTATCAAGTAAGGAGAGCTAGGTTGTATGACTTCCTGCCGGTCTTTGAAGCTATTAACTAATCTCTAGGGCAAGTAGGACTAGTCTTTATGGCCCTATTGATTTAGGAGTTGTTGCAACACTGGTTGTTGACGGTTGTTAGCGAGGTATGATCAGGAGAGTGGCTAATGTCCCTCAGCCCTTGAAAGCCATTAACTAACCTTAAAAGCAATTAGGGCTGGTCTCTCTCTTGGGTTAGCCCGCTTCTCATTACTCAAGAGGGCAAGGAGGAGGGAGACGACTCTGCTAATTCTTTCTCAGTATGCTTAGGAAGTAAGGTTTTTAGGGCGGAGGAAAGGAGGGGGAAGCTCTTCTTGGCTTGGACTAGGAGGGGAGGGGAAGGGATGGTTGTATGGCATCTATGTGCCGCATTGACTACATTTCTCCTTCGATATTGAATTGACCTAGACATCGATATTTCATATACCAAAAGAATTGTACATCGCTAGGAAGACTGGTCGTTATTCCCCTTTCGGTCTAGTTAATAGCTCTAGGCAACTACCTAACGGACTAAGAAGAAGCCCCAAGAAAGAGTCTTCTTACAGGTTAGTTGATAGCTTTCCAGTGTGACCTCTGATCTTCCTTGCTCCTCAAGGAGGAAATCGATAGCCTTTAACATAAGAGGTAGCTCCTGTCTTGGTTGGGACAGCTAGCTTATTGGTCCACTACCTCCCCTTTGAAATAAGCTAAGCAAGAACGCAAGAAAGCCTTCTCGCCAGCAAGCAAGAAGGAATGCTTTTAAGATGGAAAGCCCCTATTGAGTAAGATTGCTCGCTAGTTGCCATCAGTTCAATCACTGAAATCAGGGAAATCTAGAAATCTATCTTATTTCACCATTAGGGAGAATCCACTTTATCCATTTCAATCTATGTCATTGAAGGAAAAAGGGCTAGCATCATTTCTCCATTGGGGAGATACCACTTTTTCAATTCAAGATCAGCTCATCGAAGGGAAAAGGGAGAGTATCAAAATGTAGTTATATAAGCTATCACTTTTTCAATTCAAGATCAACTCTTCGAAGGGAAAAGCTCAAGTGTGAAATTACAGCTATATTGGCATCGACTATGTCTCTTATTGGTTCTCCAGCATGCGAGTTCATTCAGTATTGAAGTCAGCTAGCCTTCATTCAATCAAGGCAAGTTCAATGGGATCTCCCTTGTCTCTCAGTCTCGGTTGCAATACTTGTACATGAAAGGCAATGAAATACCATTAAATAAAAAGAGGATTGAATATCTCACTTCAATACCGATCTATCGAACTGTATACCTTCAATATCGAACTTCTCCGAGCAATTCTAATGCCATAATGATGGAATTCCTATCCAATAGTAAACTGATAGGATCTGAAACACACGCCTTATGTTTAAGAGATACTTTGAGTAATGTTAACTAGCACGCGGAATTTACTAGTTAACACTTAGAAGATTTTGTATGTTAAAGGATGGAACAGTGTATGATGTAACAGTGAAAGTATGAACACAAGTATAAACCAAACAGCTTCAATATTATTAAGAATAATACGAGTGATCTGAATATCACTAGGGTTTACACCTTGAAGCTTTCACAAAGATACGTATGACTTGTATATAATATATCCCAACCTAGGACCTCCTTTTATAGCACAAGGAGTCATGTACAAGTAAACTACAATATACGTATCAATCTATAATTATAATATATATACAATATCTATTCTACAATTATCTTCACGGGTCTTTATCCCTGTCTCAGCTCATAAGCAGTACAAAGTATTTGTACTAGCAGTATTAACTCAGTTAGTACTGCTAGTGTTAATCTCCAGCAGTTTAAACATTTAGTCTGGCAGTACTAACTGTTGGTTTAATTCCCAACAATCCTCCCCTAAACTTATGATTTCTCTCCAAATCATCAAGTTTCCTGTAATTAAACTTCAACATCTGTTGTGGGGGGAATTCTTCCAAACACCTATTTCTTCCTTAAAGCTCTTGTCTCGCTTTCACATTGGTAATAAATACTCTGCAACAAATCTTCAACTAACTCTGTTCTTTATTCACACATAAGCTTTGAAGAAAGCATAATTGTGAGAACTCCAGCTCTAAGAGGATATTCCTTTTCTGCTAACATGAAGACATCTACTCCAGCTTGTGTAGAAACATGATGAACATTGCAAGAATCATACAGTTTCCATAAGGTGTTTAGGTTATGAGCTTCAATCCTCCAATGTTTGTCACTTGGATCAGGTTCATATAATCTTTGAAAATGAACCCATAACTCCTTTGCTTTAATATATGTAAATTCAGCAGACTTGAACTTTTCCTTTACCAACTTCCACAAAGTATCTAAGTCTTCTCTGTCACATGATCTGATAAGGTCTTCAAATTGTGTGTAAGCGGCAGTTTCTCCACTAACTCTGATGATCCTCCATGCTGATCCAAACTCATCAGTATAGATTTCCCAATCAATTATTGGATGTTTAGCCTGAATAGGATCCACATACAGTGTTTCAGGAATTATTACCATCATTTGAGTAAGTTGTTTTTCAGATAATTCTTCTTCATCTTCTTTATTTGCCTCTTCTTGATGTTCAGCTGTGGATGACCCTTCAGCAACTTTTATTTTCTTAGATATTTTTTATTCTAGAGTAATACCTGCTCTTTTGGTGACTCTGCTAACTTCTTTAGTACCCATTGGAATCAAATGTTGTGACTTTCTATAAGCAATGTGATATAACCTTTCTTTGGTTGCTTAGCTTCATCTTCAATCAAGTGTCCTCCCCTGAGTTTCAGCATTCGTTTTATTCCTCCCCAGTTTGGAAGAATCTCCACCAATGTTGTCATCATCAGAATCACCAGAACTAGAACTTGAAGAATCAATAATGTGTGCTCTCCTTGAACCTTTTAGCTTCTTTGACCTTGTCCTTCAAACTTTTCATCTTTTCAATTAGCTTTGTGTAAACTTTCTTTTAAAGAAGCTTAGTTGAAGCAAGATCCTCTTCTAAAGCAGCCACCTTGGGTGACAGTTTTGTACATATTTCCATCAATTTCATAAGTTGCACACTGCCCTCATGTAACACCCCAACCCGATAAGGGTAGAAGTATTACGTTATGGTGACATATCAAAGCAAACATAAGCATATGACTAAATAATACAAATAAATTTCAAAGGTTACAAAGGGAAAATCTGAAAATACAAGGTTACAAAGGGAACAATAATAAATTCTAAGTCTACAATTTGTAATCACTTCTAGTCATCTCTAATCCAGAATAGCTAGTAAAGTCTTCTAAGTCCAAAGTACTCTCCACTCATAACCCAGCTTCCAACTAAAACCTGCCGCAGGAAAATAAATGCGGCTGAGCTTAAAAAGCCCAGTGAACAGATATGCAAACAAAGTAATGATAACGAAACAGAAATAAGATAAGGTGCAAAGTGTAGCACCTCGCACATTTCAGGTCTATACTTTACTAATTTATATTTCATAATATTATTTTTAATTACTTTTAAAAGTAATCTCATAAGTTAAATCGTGTAAATTTTCCTCATGTCCAACACAAGACTAGGATAAGTCTATGTGTTCAAAATACGCATGTTTTACCAATAGTCATATTTTATATGAACTATTGTCATTTTATCATTTTTATGTGAGTATTTCATTTCTTACGTAACGCGCGTGCTCAAACCTATGTTATTAGGTTTTAACATCATAAGTATACTCCATTAGACTTATCATACATGTAATATATTTAGTTGGTATATATTGATAAGTTTTAACATATTATTAAGTATTACATTTATACGTTGCCCGGTTTTAAGTTTTGAGATTTAAGGGTTTAACATTAGTAATTACCGGGACCAAGATACACCTCAAATATTCAAAATTAATACAAAATGGTACACTAACCACCTCAACCTATGAGGTGGCGTGTGATAAAATGAAGACAAGAGCCACATGGCTCTTGATTAATTCTTCTACTCAAAGATTAAGACACATGTCTTAGTCTTCTACATAGTTCCATATCTCAATCTTCCATACATGCATTTTCACTCACCAACTCTCCATCTTCTCTCCTCCTTGCCGCCACTCTCATCTCCATATTCACCATGATCCACTTTGAATTCAAGACTTAAGTTGTATTAAAGATATGAAGGTCTTGATGGTTACTACATAGTCCAAGTGAAGTTTTTGTGATTTCTAAGCTAAATCAAGAGCTACACAAGAAAGTTAGGGGCTGAAGTAAAGTGATTCTTGGAGAATCAAGATCAAGATTATAAGAGTTTGCAAGAAATAAGGTGGTAGGAAGCTTGAAGAATAGGTAGTGTTCTTGTGTTCTTGTAAAATCTTCCAATAAATCTTTGTAAGATTTTGGTTAGATCTTTATGTTCTTCCTTTAATTTTTGTATTTCTCATGTTTTGTATAAGTTATGTATGTTGTAAGAACTTGAGTTGATGTTGTACATGGCTAATCTCATGCCAAAACCTATGTTAGAATTGTTAAGATCTTGTTTTGGATCAACTAGTAAATAACTAGTGATCTTGTTTATAGTTTGACACCAGATTTTGAAATGTTGTGGTAGTAATATTTTAGAGATTCTGTTAGAGGATGAAAAGATAAAAATATGGGCTTTTGAATCACTCAAAAAGGTTTAGTAGATCAAAAGTTATGATTAAAACAAGATTTACATAAAGAAAACTAGTGCTGATTGAAATTAGTGTACTGATCAGAACTTAGAGTGCGATTTTGACCCTCTTCTGGTCCGATTCACTAAAAATGTAAAACACAAAAGTTGCTCAGAATGTTGTTTTCTTCAAAACCCAACGTGCACGTCTCTTAAAAGTGAAAAACAAAGGCTGTAGACCTTAAAAGTTAACTAGACCTGTTTTAGAATTAAAGATGGCTATAACCTAAAAAGTCTATTAGTATTTTGGATCACTTGAGATCATCATGTAGCTCAAGTATGACTTTAAAACAGCCATGAACTTTGTCTTAAGTACTTTTAGTCAATACATAGCCAAGGTTAAGGCCTTGGTCATTGTCTTCAAATTTTAAGTCTAGCTATATGGCTAGTTTGGGTCCAACAACCCGAAAACTTATAATTGAAGATTGACTATATATTAACTTGTTTTCTAAACTTGACAACTTATAAAAATGACTCTTATCTCGTAGATAATTATCACTAGGGCACAAATTAGACTTGATTCACAAAATTGTAACAATTAATAAGATGTTTAGTTCAACTTACATTATCGTCACCATTAGTTCAACTAATTGTTTTGACGAAACATGACGAATGTTTTTATACAACATTTGTCTCGTCAAATACTTATAGTTATTAATGGTAAGTAATACAATATTAGGGAGTTTCATCATCAAAAGAGGTCTCTTCGGGATGTAGTATCGACGAGTTATGGATTTACAAATTAAAGTGTCCTGACTCCTCATACGTTCACTACATGACATCTAGATTTTGATAGCCCGAACAGTAACACGAAGTTATTTATGAAAGGCTATTAACCAAATCACATTTTAAGGATGTCTCACTTATTTACACATCATGAGATATATGTACAACATCATGATTAAGTCAATGACATACATATACTTGTACACTACTATCGTACTCTATTCTAAAACTCGATCACTATATTATCGTAGGTTGTCGTTAAAGTCATGGTCTCTCCTTTCACTATCTGTTGCTATAATCTGCTACTGATTACTACGGTGAGTTCATAGCCCCTACTTTTGTTTAACTGGTTTATAAACTACTTGGGGGAGATACATGCTACTACTTTTATTATGATCACAATTGTTTGATAATTGTGCTTTGAACTGAATATATATTATTGCTTGTGTCTAAGTTTCCCTTATGCCATAAGTCCCCCACATCATGGACCATTAATCACTTGCGAGTGAACGCGAGTATAGTAGATAGGCCTATCGGGATTGACGAGTCCCCGTTTGTGTTAGCTGGATAAGTAACCAAACGCTCTATATTTGTAACTCTAGGTATTTGGCATGTACCTACACGGGGCAATTATTATTCTGTATATATCACGTATTGATATATATACCGTCAGTTTGAGTGCCATGAGCTTAGATGCAATAATATACTGCTTTACGAACTATGGGTGTATAACAACTTAGCCCACTGTCTATTAAACTTGGAATCTTGTGATCAACTGTTTTTCTATAAACCTATGAATTCACTCAACCTTTGTGTTGACTTTTTAGCATGTTTATCTCAGGTTCGAAAGGAATTAGCTGGCATGGGAAGGCGCACGGAAAAATATTTTGAAGACGATGCATATATTATCATTCCAAAAACTTTACAACATTTATGTTGTACATTTTGTAAACTTGTGGGACCTCTCTTGTAATCTCTGATATATTTTAATCGAATGATAATTTATTTTAAAACGTCTCATTTAGAGTCGTTTTCTGTAACTTGTACTTTGTACCAATAAGTAATACCCTAGTGACACAATCTTTCGCTGCGATATTTTGGGGGTGTTACACAAAGGGGAAGTATCATAAGGTATAAACAAAGTGAAAGGATAAAGAATAGGATAGGACAGTAATCCACCACGAGCCCAGAACAGATCATATCATAATAATGTAACCATATAAGCATATAGAGGGGAGACCTCTTGTATAACCAGATAATATGAGGGGTGTCCTCAGTAACCAAATGGAGTGATCAACTCCCAGATATGTGAAGGGCATGTATTGCACACAGTACCAATCACCAGACATATATCAAATCATATAACAGATAATCCACTAAACAGATAACAGATCTAGGATGCATCCATACGCCCCCAAACAAATCATATTGGCCATAATAAATGTAAAGCGCGCATATCATAATAAAATGGGACGGTGTGGAACATCACTCGACCACACTAGAGTCATGTCATTGGTGCATCAATGACACGGCCATGGAACCCCCATGACTAGGAAAAACATAATGGCTCGGCCATCAAACTGCAGGGTTCAAAGGTCATATCGTATCAAAGGTTCATAAGTTCATAGCAAAGGTTCATCATTAAGGTTCAAAGCAAAGGATTAAGGTAAAGGTTCATAATCAAAGGTTCGCAATCAAATGATTCATAGCAAGGTAATCTTTAAAAGTAGTTTTCATAAAAGGTTGTAAAATTTCATATAAAAGTGGTATCGCATCGTGCTCATAACATCGTTTTAAAATTAGTTTTTCTCAAAACATTTCCATGATATAATTAAGAAAGGTTTTCACATCCAGTTAAAATATCAAATGAACCTTCCATGTATCAAGTGATTCGAATACTCATGTCACAGGGTAACGAACGAATTATGTTAAGTATCATATCACAAGGGTCATAATGAACGAATGTCAAATGGATCATTATACCAACAAAGCATATCAAGTGAATAAATCAAAGTACAATGGATCATAACAATGGCTTAGGGAATCTGTACCTTAGACCGCAAGTGAAAACACAAATAGAAACATAAAGATCGGAAGCAAACTCCTTCTTCAGCGAATCTACACGAATACATGATCGTCTTATTATTAATATCTTATTTAAATCGGATTACTTATTTTAGTCGGCTTTCCATTTTTAGTGATTTTCTATCTTTAGTAAATTTCCCGTTTTAGTATGTTTCATGAATTTACAATATTAGTCATTTATCGTTAAGGTTACATTTAGTCCTGTTAAGGTAGTTAAAATGGCAATATACACAAATTAAGGCTTATTATGATAATGTATGTAAGTTTAGGGTTTTAAAGTGTCTAAATAATATAGCATGGAATGATATAGGTAAATAGTGGAAAATAGGCTACAACAATTTATGTGGTACTGTCTATACTTCCAACAGCCAAAAAAAATGATTCACCCTCTGTTAGGAAAACGTTTTAAATAATATTCAAGTCTTGTACATTGCTTCGCAATTGGTTATTTAATGTTAGGACTTTAATAGTTTGTTAACATGGTCCGGCCCATTAGAAGTCCATGGGCCGGCTACCCTTTTGTATTTCACACAAACACCACCCCATGTGCTTGCCCTAGATATTTCACTATAAATAGAAGGCATGGGGTGCTTAGTTATTTGTTGGTTTTCATGTGTATTGCGTAAGCTTTGTTCCTTAATCATTCGAATAGTGAAAGCCTTCCATTCTATCTTATTCTCATTAGCTTATTAGTTCTTATCTTATTTATACGTAGCTTATTAGATAAGTAGTAGTACGTGTGTGGTGTCACAATATATAAAGGTGACCTACAAGTGGTATCATACGCCAAAGGTAGTTAAGTTTAGTGTTTTAGAGTAGAATTAATCGTGATTTCATTTGGTTTAACTAGTTTACGTAAGTTTTTTTGTGGTTCGTTGCTTTAAAAAGTGTGAAAAACGCAAGTTTTGCAAATCGTTGCTTATTTCTTTTCATCAAATCTTCGTGTTTTAAGGATAAAGTTGTAAACTTTGGTGCAAATTCGGTGTGTTAATCGCTAATATTCATTAGTTTTACGAGTTTCATCATCCTACAACATTTTGGTTTGAAATTCGAAGAAAAAGGGTTTCTCGCAATTGGTCTGCAAAAAATACAAGGGTTTCTCGCATTTGGTAAAAAGGGTTTCTCGGAATTGCTGGTTTAAGGGTTTCTCGTAATTGGACTGAACAAGGGTTTCTCGCAATTCATCAGCTTCTTCGGATTTGGTACTCGGTGTTTCCTTACTTGTATAAGTTTGTGAAACTACCTCGACTTGGAATTATTCTCATCTTTTGTATAAAAGTTTGAGAACGTGATCGAAATTGTAATTTTGAAAATCTTTCGAAATTGCTTGATCTTTCGCAATTCAGAGTTATCTCTCGCAATTGCTAAGTTCTCTCGCAATTGAGATTGTTTCTCGCAATTACAATTCTCTTTCGCATTTGGTGAATCTCTCGGAATTACTCAGCTCTTTCGCAATTGGACAACCTCTTTCGCAATTCAGAATCTCTGTTGAATCTAACACACCTGCTAGATCTTTGAGCCTATGTGGATCGGTAGGATGCCTATGTAATCACAAGCACACTACAAGAGAATCTCTGATTATGAACAAGTAAGAAGAAGAAGAAGAATAACAAATAACTCTTGATCCTCTATGGATCTTTTATTAATCACCAATAATGTTTTTCTTGAAGTGTTACAATATGAATGGCTGTATGTTTCTTATATAGATAAGAAACCCTAATACCTAATACAGCCTGTTATTAATAAAACATGTAAAGAGATAAACATCAATCTCTTCTAAAAATAAATCTAACAAACACTCTAAACTTACGGGATAACAATAACTAATACCCGCAGTAATAACACTAACGGCAGGAACAAAACAATACTATCGGCAGGAACCAACCGCAGCAGCAATGGATAACTATCGGCAGGAACCAGCTTCACTATCGGCAACAATGAGAAATTCCTTATTTCTCAGATCCCAACAATCCTCCCAGCAATGAGAAACCCCAACAATCCTCCCAGCAATGAGAAATGCTTATTTCTCAGAGATCCTAACAATCCTCCCCTAATCTTGAGGTTGACTAGGTTAACCTGCAAGATTCCAATGTGATAGAGCTTTAACTTCTCAGGCTTGAGGATTGCGACTTAGCAGCAGCAATAAGTAGTAACCAGCAGCAACAATTATAACCAACAAGATTCCAACATCTATAGCAGCAACTTCGATAGTTCAGCAGCAATAGGAAATCATCCTCAAAAGAAGATCTAAGCTGGTCACCATGTCATTCTTGATCTTGACTGCTACTATGATAATATGTACATCAAATCACTTAAGTTTCATACTATTGTCATCACATCCAGGTGTGTTAACTCCTGTGAGAGGTGAATCATTGAAAATTAATGGATTTGATGTCTCTTTACCAATAGCCATCACTACTGGAGTAGCCAATGTTTAGGTGTGTTAAACCATGATACACTGATAACCATCTGATTTATTAGCAAATCAGTAACTATAAACGGATTTGACTTGTCTTTACCTATATCCGTTTGCTCAGGACTAGCCAATTCTTTGGTTTCAACTGAACCTTGGTGAATTGAATACCAAATATGGATACCAAATGTCTTTACCACAAACCATACTTTTGTGGACTAGCCAATTCTTTGGATCCCATAAAGGGTTACATCCATGGTGAATTGAGAACCATTTTCAACTCTCAGGAATAAACCATGGGTGAGTTGAAGTACCCTATAGCTTTGAGCAAGCTATTACAGCTATCAACGGATTTGATTATCACACCAGAGCCGTACCCTCATGGTGAGTCAACTCTTTCTTGTCTGTGAGACATGGTGAGTTGAATACCATTTTTTGTGTAGGTGTAAACACCAACACTGTACCTGCAAGGTGTTGCTCAAAACCAACTTATTAGCACACAAAATATACAAGACTTTTTTTTTTTTTTTTTTTTTTTTAACTAAAAGAAAACATAAACAAAACAAACAGAAAGAAAATAAAGAAAGAAACCAAACAAATGAAAATGATTTTTTTTTTTTATAATAATACCAGCTGAATCCGAGCAGCAGGAACCGAGCAGTAGGAATGGTGTTATCAGCAGGAACTGGAACACCGTCAGCAGAAACCATTCAAGCGTAGCAGCAGAAACCATGTGAGAGCAGCAGTATCAAACTCCAATTAATATGCTTCGACAGTACGAGGTAACAATTAATTCTCTTCCAATCATATTAATCACACGCATCATTGCACAAACAAACACATAAGCGACAAGAATGATATTCAGCAGTAGCCCCATCAATTTGACCAAAACCACAAATGACAAGACAGCAATTTAACCCCATGTGAATTAAACATCAACACCAACAGTAAACCTTATTCACCGTCCCATGATGCAGATCGAATAAAATGACATACGAATTAATTGGACCCCAAATTCCATATGACTGTCCCATGATGCAATTGGTCACTGTCCCACCAATTAAATCTTCCACTGACAAACCTTTCTTGTGTCCAATCACATGTGTTGAATTAAGAATAATGAACATTTAGTTGACTACTGACCCACGAATTGTCTTTAATTGTTCCACCAATCAAATAACCATTTATAATCAACTTTCATTCACACAATTCGACAAACATCATCAATTGACCAATTAATATCCCAAGCCGCCGCATAAAATCCCACAATTTTATTAACGACAAACGACAAACAGATCAGCCATACGAGGTAAAATCACCCAATCTCATTAATGTACCCATGATTGCCCAATAAATAATCGATCAGATTCATTAAGAGTATGAGTCAAACAACTAATTTTACCTCTTGTCCAGAATTAATCTCCTTGACCAATCAAAACTTATGAACCAATAATCAAGGAGTAGGAGAATAATTACTTTTCCCATGTACTGATGCTTTGACTGACCCTACTTACCCAATTGCTTGAACACCAATGCTGCTGACCAACGCATGCATATATTCAACCCATCCACAATCCTTAACTGCACTTGAACTGTGACAGCCCCACTAAAGACCATAAACTCATATGCGACATAACCATAAACCAAAGATATACTTTATGAGAACAAATGACAAAAGCAGCAGCAACGAAGTATGCCATCTTTGACCAATATAATATTCTTGCCCCACTTAAAATCAAACATATGAATTTAGTTCCACAATCCAGAAGACGACAAAACTTCTATCACAGTTGAATCACACATTGACCACCGACCACTCATTAATTCACATCAGTATGATCAGCCAATCAATGAACCACATGTGTGAGATCCCAAACAATTTTATTATCATTCGAATGCAGTACCACATACGTACAAACAAAATTGAGTAACCCCACAATTCAATTTGACCATCATCATATCAGTGACTTTTGTTGTACACATTAATCGAATGAATAAAAAAAGTCAGCAGCAACAAAATAGTCAATTCGAACAAGGTATAGCTGCTTTAAACATTTGACCAACACTCAATCCTAATGATCAAAAGCAGTAGCAATATGCACCAACAGTCTGCTACTGACAAACATTGACCAATCACACACAAATTGTCATACTCGTACATCAACCCCACAAAGAGAATTCTCCAATCGAGGAATTGAATAACAGAATACCATGCTTGGACCATTAGATGACCCATGTGATATCAGCTATCGACCCTACTAGCCCCATTCAATTCACATGACAATCAATAAACATCTCCCAAGAATACGCCAACATCAAACTTTGATCAATCACACTCCAAGAAGCCCATGTGATAGCAATAAGAATTATTGTATTACGTTGACTACCAATTGGTCAATTAGAGAATATCAAGCCTCAACCGAATATGAATGATGCGTGCCCACGATATCAGTAACATACCATCCAAAAGCAACAAACAGATCAGTCATGAGCGACAAATCAAATTGATCAATCATGCGACAAACCCATTCATCGAATCATTATGAACCGACTAAATAATCCACGAAGCAGATACTAACTCTTCACCCCACGTGAGCACCAATCAATATACCCTTGACCCCACAATCAAATAAACCCAGTTGACTAAAACCAATTTGCTTCACTTCATTGATCACCCACGTCTGACCACACGAATAAAATAAAAGCCAACTAGTATGAGGTCACATGACTAGCCATTAATGTCCATATGTGATTGATAACAGCTTATTCAATATTGCTCGAGAATGGCAGCCAATCAGATTGAGGTTGTAATCAGTTTTTTTTTTTTTTTTTTTTTTTTTTTTTTACAACGTGCATCAGTTCCCACAAAGATCAGAATAGACCAATATAATATTCAACAGCTGCATTATTTTAGTTAGTGAACACAAAACAAACTAAACAAAAATGTTAGTTAGCACAAAATATACAACAATAAGCCTCCCCTTAGGCTTATGCCTCCCCTCAATACCAACCATTATGCCTCCAAGAACAACCTACTGAGTATTGATCAGCAGTTTCCCATCTATTAACCCCCATATACATCGGGCCGTAGTAAACAGGCCTATAATAATTTTGAAAATAAGAGCTTGTAGGTCTGTTAAATGGTCTAGCAACATTCCTTCTCCAACCAGCATATTTGGTATTACCAGCTGAAACTGGCTTACCAGCAGGAACAGGTGCTGGTCGTTTTGCATTACCAGTAGGAAATGCCTTTGCCTTAGGGACGAAAGGGGGTATACTCTCTACATTTTTCCATACTGGTCTAGGTTGCACAGCACACATACCCGATTTATTCTCATAAAAATCACAATCCTTAATTAAATGAGAATAACTTCTACAAACAAAACAAGATTTCTTTTTAACCTTTTTGTTCTTAACCTGACTTTTCTTATCATGACCTTGCTTATCACACAAAAACTTCTCACAAACAGAATCAGAAGAACAATTGTTTTTAACAGGACTAAAAAGGATGTCATCAAAAGTAGCTTTCTTTGAATTGGATTCCATACTAGTTACTTTTGGTGAGGAGTCATCAGACTTGGGTGTGGGAGACTTGTCATTAGAATCATAGGAGGCAAAGTCATTGGTCTTGGTCTCAGAAGACTTGTCACTGAAAGAGCAAGAGACAAAGTCTTTGGTCTCTGGTTCTGAGGACTTGTCACTGGAAGAACAAGAGACAAAGTCATCAGGTTTAGGCAAGTCATTTGACTTTTTGCCATAAGTCATGTATGATTCATCCATGTCTAATTCAAGGGCTGTGTGCATAGGAACAGGCTTAAACACTCCTCTTATAGGTGGAGGAACAGCATGCATTTCTCCTTCTTTGACATACTTTACAGGAATTTGGTAATCAACTTCCTTAGGGGTAGGGTCAAATATTCTAGGATTATATCCCCCATCATCATATCCCAACCCTTTCTTACGCCACTTAGGATTATTAGTATAATTAACAAGATATGTGTCTGATTGTTGCCAAGAATTTATCCTAGCCACTTCACTATCTAGTTTAGCCTTTAAATCCTGATTTTCTAATTTCAACTTAGCAACTTGAGATTCAGAATATTTAAGACAGTTATTGGAGTTCTCTAAATCTCTTTCCAAAACCCTTATCTTTTGTTCATATGCTAGCTGATTAGCTTCATACCAAGCCTTTTGTTTTTCCATAGTTTTAAGTGCCTTTTTATAAGCTTGAATATCTACAAACAATTTATTATATTCAGGCTCCATTTCATCAAATTCCCTTTTTAACTCAGTGTATTTATTTTCACTATCCTTTTTCAATTTAGTATATTTAATTTCACAATCAAAAGGACACTTGAATACCTGAGTTGGATAACCCATCTTTCCAAATTCTCTAGCCACATGAGTCTCAGCTCCATTTCCAGCAATCATCCCATAGACCTGTGCAGCTCCAGCATTAGTCACATTTGCCTCACCTTTTGTCTCGTGTCCAGCAGCCATTTCCCTCACTTGAGTGGCACATCTTTCCTCATTAGATTTAGTATTTCCTGTCCTGTCTTCCCTTGAGTCATAAGGTAGCAAGGCTCTAATCTTCATGACAAATGTCTCCAAAGAATCATCAGATCCGAATAAAGTCATTTTATGAGGGTTTAAGAAAATGGTTTGAACAGGCTTCTTTGATACTAACAGCAAAACTGCTCAGAGACTAGAATCAATCCCCACTGACTGATACTTGCAGAATATAATGATCAAGTCCCACAAAATTAAATTCTTGATCAATGAATAACAGCAGCAAGCGACAAAAATAATCAACACCAGCAATAATGACCAAAGACCAATTTATAACCAATGTGACAAACGAGATTCTAAACAATAGCAGCAGTATTAGCGGCCCCACACCACAAAATTCAACGCCAACTAAACGATAGTACCCACGTGTGAACAATTAAACAACAAGCCCCTTTTATTGTTCTGACCGACGAATTAATTAATGAAGTACGAGAATCACATTTATTCACACCAAACCAATTTAATTCCAATAATCGACAAGAGGTCAATTGCAATTTTCAATATCATCTGATGTTGACTAGACGCAGCCCCACTTTTCGAATTAATGAACCACAAGCCCAATTAATTACCAATCAGTCTCCTTTTATCGATACTCTCTTAAAAAAAATAACGATTGATTTTGAATACAAAATATTACCGATCACAATACTTCTTCAGATCTGCTTCCAATCGAACTGTTCTTCTCTATCAGAGATCCTCACGAGGCTTTGATACCACTTGTTGAATCTAACACGCCTGCTAGATCTTTGAGCCTATGTGGATCGGTAGGATGCCTATGTAATCATAAGCACACTACAAGAGAATCTCTTAATAAGAACTAATAATAATAAGAAGAAGAAGAATAACTAATAACTCTTGATCCTCTATGGATCTTTTATTAATCACTAATAATTTTTTTCTTGAAGTGTTACAATATGAATGGCTGTATGTTTCTTATATAGATAAGAAACCCTAATACCTAATACAGCCTGTTATTAATAAAACATGTAAAGAGATAAACATCAATCTCTTCTAAAAATAAATCTAACAAACACTCTAAACTTACGGGATAACAATAACTAATACCCGCAGTAATAACACTAACGGCAGAAACAAAACAATACTATCGGCAGGAACCAACCGCAGCAGCAATGGATAACTATCGGCAGGAACCAGCTTCACTATCGGCAGCAATGAGAAATTCCTTATTTCTCAGATCCCAACAATCCTCCCAGCAATGAGAAACCCCAACAATCCTCCCAGCAATGAGAAATGCTTATTTCTCAGAGATCCTAACAATCTCTCGCAATTCAAACAGTGTTTCTCGCAATTGGACTAAGAACCTTAAGTAAACTGACAAATCAAATAACATAACTCTTAAAACACATCTTAATTATCTAAAGATCCAAAATGTCTCAACCACCTCACTTCAATTACTACTATCAGCTACAACAATATCCACAACAACAGCAACTTCATCCTCAGTATCAACAACAACAAGCATTCGTGCAACAGCATCAATTTCTCTCTCCACCACAAGTATCCCCACAACAAATCATGCAACAGAATCAACAACTGCAGAATTATCCATCTTATTCCAGAGAACCTCATTGGTTTAACAAGATGTGTGAGGCAATCAGTAGTCAGCAATCACGTCATGAAGCTGGAAATCAAGAAACTCCACCTATGCTGACACCTGGTAACTATGTGCAGTGGGCTAGTAGATTCCTCAGATTCGTTGAACTCAGAAAACCCCATGGGAAGTATCTCAAGCAAGTCATTGAAGAAGGACCCTTTCCACTTCCAGTAACTGTTGTTCCAGGAACTTCAGAACGAGAAGAAACATCAACTCCCATTGCTGTCGCCAACTACACAACTGAACAATCATTGCAACAAGAGGCAAATCAATTGGCAATGTCTTACATACTTCAAGGGATTCCAAATCCTATCTACCGAAGTATTGATGCTCAAAAGACTGCTAAGGACATGTGGGAACATGTTCATCTTCTAATGGAAGGGACTGAGTTAAACCAAGAAGATCTTGAGTCAAAGTTGTATATGGAATACACTCACTTCATCATGGAACCAGGGGAAACTATTGAATCTTACTACCACCGTTTCACCAACATTATCAATGACCTTGATCGTCATGATATCAAGTTACCAAAGATTGCTATCAACTCCAAATTCCTTGGATGCCTTGGTCCCGAATGGCAGAAGTATGCAACATTTGTGAGGCAAACTAAGAAGATTGGTGATGTCAAATATAGACTCATGTATGATTACCTCAGACAACATCAATCAGAGGTAGATAAGGAAATTGCAGCACGAGGAGGTTTCACACCAGCACCATCACCAAACTCGCTTGCTCTCGTTGCTCAATCAAACTTTTCTCTACCAAACCAGGAATTTGGTCACTCATCTTTCCAACCAAGTTATCAACCACAACCTTCTAACCAAATCATTCCTTATGAAGCACCATCACAATATTCTGACAACCAAATGGTTCCATACAACAACACCGATTCCATGATGTACTCAAATGCTGATTATGATGAAGAAGAGGATGCATTCAACTCTCTTAATGAAGCATTTGGTTTGATTGCTAAAGCATTTGGCAAGTTCAACAAATCCAACAACCGTCTTCGTTCATCCTCCAATACAAGAAATCAGGCTGTTGTTAATGATGGCAGAGTGGAAATTCAGAATAGGTCTTCGGGCAGATATGGTTCAGGAAATACTGGTAATTATGGGTCTCAAAGGTTTCAGTCAGGAGGGAACAGGTTTAATTCAGCAGGGGGTCATAGAAACAGTATGGGGAATGCTCAGAGGAAGAATCCAAATGCTGAGAATGACATGAAAGGCATTGCAAATACGACAATCACGTGTTACAACTGTGGAGGGACTGGTCACATGGCAAATGCATGTTCTAAGCCACGTACTATGGGCAGTGCTTACCACAAAGAGGCTCTACTGATGGCTCTAAAGGATGAAGCAGCAAGCTCAATGACAGTAAAGGATCAAAGTTTTATGGCAAATGCAGAATCAGATGATGAGATGGAAGATCTTGAAGCAAACGCTGCAATAATGCTGATGGCCAATATGCAGGAAATGAATATGTCCGAGACAGGCCCGGTTTATGATACCGATGGTTTTTCTCAGGTACCTGATACTCAATGTCTTATTCATGAAATTGCTTCACCATCTGCATCTTCATCTCCAAATGAACATTCTGTTCAACTTGATTCATTATCTTCATCTTCATCAGATGATCAAATAAACACGGTTGTATCATTCGATGATGATAAAACCGTCGTTTCATTTGATGATCCTATTGACGATGACGATCATGCTCATCTTGAACAAAATAATCCTTTGCCTGATCAAGATTCAGAGCTTCAGGCCTTATTATTGACCACCCAATCACAAATTGAAAAATGCAATGAAATCAATCAGAATCTAAAAACCAAAATTGCATTGTTGACAAAGGATAATGAGTGCTACAAACTACAACTTTCTATCTATCAAAAACTAGAAAAACGTGAAAAAGGTTTTGAGATTGCTTTCCAAAAGGAGTACGTAAAAGTTCAAAATTTAGAAAACCAAGTTCGTGAGTTAACCGTTTCCAAAGCTGATTTGCCTGCGCAACAAGAAAAGGATCAATTTGAATTCAAAAAACAAATTGACACTTTGAATTATGCGCTGTTGAATACTCAATCTGAGCTTTCCACATCTCATAATAATCTTCTTGAAGAAAAGCAAATCATCAGCAAACGTGTCAACTCATACCTTGACGAAATTGTTGATTTGCAATCCAAATTGAAAGACTTTCAGAATGTTGTATACAAAAACGGTAATTCAATTACTCAAATTCAAAGGCGGACGGTAAAACCAAATCCGAAAGGGTATGGATTTGCTCTTGGCTGTGATCAACCACGTTTTCTTTCAAAAGCACTCTGCAAAAATCCTAAGTTATACAATGCAGAATTATTACTAGATGATACCTTTCAAAGAGTTGTTGTACTTAGTAATGATGAAGAACTTGAAAGTCTTGAACGTCAAAAGGAACTTGAGAGTCGATCAAAAACAGACAAATATTTTTCAAGAGTTTATCATGATTATAATAGACCTCAAATCTCATTTGTTCCTCCAAAGGACGAACCAAAACAAACGTTAATTAACACAAACATACATGCATCTCCTACAATAATTCCTGTTTCCAAAACTGTTGCGCCAATCAAGGATTCTTTGACTAAGGACGATGTTGATCCAAAATTGCCACAAGAATGTAAATTATTTCGATATTTTGATACATTCATGGATGAAATTAAACTTTTGGAAAATGTAATCGAATTTAATTCTCAAATCACAGTCTCTACTTTTCTCTCTCCCGTGGAAAAAGAAAAGCGAGATATTTTTCAAAAGAAAATTTTACCTCACGTCAAAAATATAAAGAAAGGTGCAACACAATGGGAACAAGAATTATTCACGGAAGTTGCATCTATGAAGGACATTTTCAAAGAACAGGACGACAAAATTCAACGACAAAAACATCAAAAAAAAATTTTGATAAATGAGAATGATCGACTCTTAGAAAAAGTTCTGTGTTATGACGTTGTTTCTGTGATAATGAATTCGCTTTATGAATCTTGCAATGAATTACTTGTGAATGATCATGATGCAAATGTTGAGATATTGCAAATGGAGATAGAAAACTTAGCAAAAGAGAATGAGGATCTTCGACAGATCAACAATGATGTGCAAAACAAAGTTTTCAATCTTCAAAAGAGACTTGACTGGTGTCAACATCAAAGTGTCATATTTGAGTTAAATTACCAACATTTAAAAACATCTTTATCATTTCAAAACAGTCATATTTTTGAATGTGAGAATCAAAATGAAAATGATGTCTTAAGACATAAATTGTTTGAATATGAAAAAGAGTTGGATGAAATTACTCATAACAGAAATGAAACCGTCCGTCTCAACAGAATTTTAGATTCAAAAAACCAAGAATACCAACACATCATTGGTGATTTGAAAAAGAGAATCAGGGTTTTAGAAAAAGGCAAATCTATGATTGCTCCAGGAATGTACCATGTAGAGAATACACCTAAGCCAGCATCTATTCCAACCACTAATGAGAACACTTCTACTTCCACAGGATTAGGAAATACCTCTAAGGATAGAAGATCAAGAAACACCAAGAGAAAAAGATGGTCTAGAATCGGGCATCCTAAGAGTGGAACACCTAAGAATCAAGAAGTAGAAGTTTCTACAAGTAGTTTGAATAAAACGAATGTAATGTCAGGATTAGAATTGAACTTATCTAAGTCTATTTCTAGGCATGATGTAACAAACGTTAACTCTTTGAATGTTGTTAATGATGCTATGGTTGATGCTACTTGTGTATTTTGTTGTACAAGTATCTTATCTGGTAATCATGAGAAGTGTGTTGCTAAAACTTTGCTGAATCGGAGAAAGAGACGTTCTAGTGGCATTTCCTCTAGGCTCACTACTGCCGCCAAGTCCATCTTAGGAAAACCCCCACTAGCAGTTTCTACAGACAGTACTGTTGCCAAACCCATAGATGCACCTAGGACAACTTATTCACCAAGCGCATTTGTTAAGAGAATGGCAGAGACTAGTTGGACGTGGCAGCGTTGGTTAGAAAAGACAAATAGCTTTAAATGGGTACCTAAAATTAACTCATGTATTACTAACCAAATGGATTCCACCGTTACCAATGTTGTCTCTGTATCATCTTCTGATAATGCAGGTGATCCAAATTGTTCTATGGATTGTTGATAGCGGGTGTTCCCGACACATGACCGGCAACCTCAAGCTTCTCTCTAACTTTATCGCAAAGTTTATCGGCACGGTCAGATTCGGGAATGATCACTTCGCAGCAATAATGGGTTATGGTGACTATGTGAATGGGAACATTGAAATTAGCCGTGTATATTATGTTGAAGGCCTTGGTCATAATTTATTCTCCGTGGGACAGTTTTGTGACGGAGAATTAGAAGTAGCATTCAGAGAGAAAACTTGCTTCATTCGCGATCTTCAAGGAAATGATTTGATGAAAGGAAAACGGGGTACCAGTCTTTACAACATATCCTTTGAAGGCATGACAGCTTCCTCTCCCATTTGCTTACTTTCCAAGGCTCATCCCACAAAGGCTTGGTTATGGCATAAAAGATTATCTCATCTCAACTTCAAAACCATGACTGACCTTGCAAAGAATAAATTAGTTGACGGTTTACCAAAATTCAGATATGCCAAGGATCATTTGTGTTCTGCCTGTGAACAAGGGAAAAGTCACCGTGCTCATTTTCCTCCTAAAACAGAACACAGCACAGATCATGTCCTACAGCTGCTACATATGGATTTGTGTGGTCCAATGCGGGTTCAAAGTATTAACGGGAAAAAGTATATTCTGGTAATAGTGGATGACTACTCACGATGGACATGGGTCTATTTTCTTCGGACTAAAGATCAGGTTCCTTCAATACTCATCACGTTTCTCACGAAGATTCAAGTTCAAGTCCGTAACACCGTCAGAATCATCAGAACAGACAACGGAACTGAATTTAAGAATCAAATCATTCGGGAATTCACTGAGAAAAATGGGATTGTTCATCAAACTTCAATTGCTCGCACTCCCGAACAGAATGGTGTAGTTGAAAGACGAAACCGTACGCTTCTGGAAGCAGCTCGAACAATGTTGATCAATGCTGAATTACCAGATTATCTTTGGGCTGAAGCTGTCAGTACTGCTTGTTATACTCAAAACCGTGGCATGATCAACAAACGACACAACAAAACTCCATATGAGCTAATTCAAGGCAGAAAACCAAACATCAACTATTTTCACGTCTTTGGAGCTCTATGTTACCCGAAGAATGATAAAGATGATCTTGGTAAACTAAAAGCTAAAGCAGATATTGGGATATTTGTTGGATACTGTGAGAACTCCAAGGGATACAGAATTTGGAATCGTCGGACCGGGGATATTCAAGAAACCATACACGCAAATTTTGATGAACTCACGGAAATGGCTTCTGAGCAAGACCGCTTAGAACCCGTTCATAACCGTCTAAACTTCCCTGAATCTTCATCTGCACCTTTACCCTTTAACAGAAAGGATCTGGAAGATTTGTTTGCACCAATGTTTGATGAAGTTTGTGTTAATAGTGCATCAGATGCTTCCACCAGTTCCGCTGCTCAACATGTCCAAAATCAAGCACCTGATCAGTCAGCAAATTCTTCTACAGAAATTGCTAACGATGCACCTCCACCTGAACCCTCATCATCTATGGATCAAACACCTTCACCTGCAGTTGAAGATTCATCCCCCACTTCTAACCATGTTTCCACACCTTCAGGATATGACGGGAATGCCTTCTTTAATCCATTTGCTCCACCATCAACCATTCCTGACATTGGAGAACCATCCTCGATCAATATGGACCCGTCATATCACCATACAAACATTCAACATTTCCCGTCCACTCACAAATGGACAAGAGATCATCCTCTAGTAAACGTGATTGGAAATCCTGACAAACCAGTAATGACACGACAAAAACTTCACTCAGATGGTGAACACTGCATTTATGCACTCATTGTCTGTCAATCTGAACCGAAAAACATCAAAGAAGCCCTCACATACGAAAACTGGATTGAGTCCATGCAAGAAGAGCTTGATCAATTCAAACGTTTGGAAGTTTGGGAATTGGTAGAAAGACCAACTGGGGTTTATGTTGTTGGATTGAAATGGATTTGGAAAAACAAGCTAGATGCAGATGGAACAGTTATTCGTAACAAGTCCCGACTGGTAGCAAAAGGGTTTAGCCACTACAAAAAAACTGGCTTTCAGAGACTGAATTTCTAGGGACTGATATATCAGTCGCTGATACATAGCATCGGTAACTGAAACATCAGTTACTGATACTTTTAAGGACTGACCTTTTATTGACTGATTGCGGCGACTAAAAATCAGTCCTCGATTCAGTGACCCCATATCTGAGACTAAATTTCAGTTACTAATATGCCTGTACGGGAAAAAAATTTGGAGGCAAATTTGTTAGTGACTGAATAAGGGTGACAATTCAGTCCCTAGTGCATGTACATCATATCTAAGACTAAATTTCAGTTACAAATATATTTGCACAATAAAAAATTTTGGCGGAAAATTTGTTAGTGACTGAATTATAGTCACGGTTCTGTCCCTAATACATAGAGATCATAGCTAAGACTAAGTTTCAGTTACAAATATGTCTAGACAATACAAAGGTTTGGAGGGAAAGTTTTTAGTGACTGACTTTCAGTCACAGCTGCGTCCCTATTACATGGTCATCATACCTAAGACTAAAATTCAGTTACAAATATGTTTGCGCAATTAAAAAAGTTTGGAGGGAAATTTGTTAGTGACTGAATTTGAATCACAACTCAGTCCCTAATACATGGACATCATAGCTAAGACTAAAGTTCAGTTACAAATACGTATGCAAAATAAAAAAACTTTTGAGAGAAAATTGTTTATGACCGAATTTTATTCCCACATAAACCTCTTATACATGGGCAACATATTTAAGACTAAAATTCAGTTACAAATATGTCTACACAATAAAAAAGCTTGTAGGGAAAATTTGTAGTGACTGAATTTCAGTCACAGCTGAGTCCTTATTACATGGACATCATACCTAAGACTAAAATTCAGTTACAAATATGTCTGCGCAATAAAAAAGGTTTGGAGGGAAATTTGTTAGTGACTGAATTTCAATCACGACTCAGTCCCTAATACACGGACATCATAGCTATGACTAAATTTCAGTTACAAATACGTATGCAAAATAAAAAGGTTTGGAGAGACAATTGTTTGTGACTGAATTTCAGTCCCACATAAACGTCTTATACATGGGCAACATATTTAAGACTAAAATTCAGTTATTCATTGAAAACGTTGACTTATATTGTGAATGGTATATATTTAAGTGATCCCCTTCGAAGTTATTAAAATCAAGTGGATTGGCATTTACTTGTATTGAGAAAACATAAGAAAGCTAATTTAAAGAAACCAATTTCTCCAAAATTTACTCGAGTTTCACATTATAAGTAAGAAAGATACATCTGTTTAAAAGGTCTTAGATTTAAATAAACTTTCGCAGATGCTACGGTTAAACTTCTACACCAGCAAAACAGCATCGTTCTCAGGATTATTGGTCACTTGAGCATATTTCCCTGTGCATAACAAAGGTCATAAGATATAAGCCTATGTGATCCGCGAGGAATCAATGATATATTTTTACAATTCCTAGGAAACACAAGTGAAGTATGTGAAACCTGGGTCGTTTCCCAACGAGGTGTGAATTGAAGATAACGTTTGTGACATTAATAAATGAGTGTTGGCAAGACTTGAACCCTGGGCTGCTGGGTATTAAGTTAGACAAGCAACCACTTGATCTAGGAGGTAATGTTGTTACAATTTGCAATCGTTTATTTATAACATTACCTTGATATGAAAAGCTTCGTATTGTACAAGCGAGTATATGAATACATTGTATAACTACTTAGATTGGCTTTGGTTAAATGTTTTTTTGGTGTATCATCGTTTGTGTTAAGTTACGATTGGTCAAAGGTGTTTTTAAAGTCAAAATTAATACAAAATGTCCAAATTAGTGGTCAAAAACTCGAAATTTCGGAATTTTTTTTGCCCAAACCGTCGTAGTCAGTTTTCCGGCGTGTAGAGCTAGAAAAAATATGCAAATTCAAAAAAAAAAGCAGCTGAACTAGTATGTATCTGTGCCAGTGCCAGTTATGAGACGCTAAAGATAGTGAATTAAATTTCTTAAAGGAAACCTCGAAAATAGTTTAGAAGAATATTGCATTTACTCGTGATGTAATAAACCACAAGTACCATTCACTCCACACAAAGTGTAGGGACAATAAAGTTTTAGGCTCCAAAAATTTCCATTAATATCTTCAGTACATAAAGATATCGACATCAAAAGACCAAAATACACAATTCATCCAATGTGAGCTAGCTGTGTTGGCTGAGAAGCTTGACTCTTATAGTCTTATTGAAGCTGCTTATCCCTGATCTTCTTTTAATAGGAAAAGTATCCATGGGGAAAAAGGCTAAGAAAGAGAAACAGGAATAGAAAAGGATCGTAGGGATAGGGTAGATCGCACCAGCAGATTAATAGAGAAGCCTGTCAGATCTGTGCTTTCCTGACCCATTAGCCCATATGAGTGACCATCATGTTAATTCATATCTATAGTCAACTAGTGATGAGCATCTTGAAAGTTTTTTCGGAGTATACTGTTAACTTCAGGGATAGTTTCTTCGTAATATGTTTGACGCTAGTCGCGGGCTCATTCAATATGAACCCGTAAAAATTGAACAAGCTTGTGCCCAGCTAGAAAACACCCTTATCTGAATGTCTGGTACTGATTAACACACTCTACATCTATTCTGCTGAATTAACATATTAGAAATGGTTGCAGACAAATACCGAGACCCAAATGTCGCCTAGCCCACTAGAAGTTTATTATAATTTGCATTATAAAGACAAGGAGGGCGGAGACGGATGGCTAAATGATTCTGCACGAAATGAATATGTAAGCATCTTTTTCTTAAAAGCATTTGATTATGATTATGAATATGTAATATTGGGTGCAAGTTTCTTAAGTTTCTTTTCATACCTTCGATCGTGTTAGGAAAATATTTGTAAGCATAAACAGGAGGCTGTTGATAAATTAAAAGTTGAAGGAACCACTCTTATTACTACTGCTATGGAGCACGAGATTGAGAGAAAAGCCATAAAAAGTGTGTGTGGCCGGAAGAAGACAATACAATCAGGATGGGAGGTAGGTGTTGGGCTGGTGATGAGAAAAAAAGATTATTGGATGAAAGAGGTAGCCGAATCATCTCAACAAGCTGACTCAACATCTGAACAAAACTCGCCTGAGATTAAAGAATTGAGACAAAAGGTTAGTGAACTCGAACCGTATAAACGTAATTATGAGAAAATGGCAAAATTCATGAGCCAAAAATTTCCCGACTTCGAGGGCACAATAGACTCACCAATTACTACTGAAGCTGATGGTGACGATGAAGTATTCACCGATGGTGATATACAGGACGTTTAAATTTATTCATTTTTATAATTTGGTTTTATTTTTCAACCTATTGAATTGTAAACTGGTATTATTTCGATTGGTGATTATTATGATTTAAAGAAATATTGTTATTATTATTGTTTATGGTTTGGATTTTTAAATATAATCTTGCAAGGGCTTACGAATGCATTGTGAATGGGGACTGAATTAAATTGTAGTTGACACTAATTTTTAGTTTATAATACAAATATAACGGAACTGAGACATCATATTGAAGACTGAATTAACTATTATTTTGTATTGATTATCAGTCTCTAAAAGTGCGTTTCAGGGAGTAAATTAAGATATATTCTGAAACTAATTTTTAGTCTCTATAAAAAACAAATTAAGGACAGAATTCATTGGTTTTTTGGGACTAATAATGAGTCTTTAAAGGCGTTCATCAGATACTGACTCGAAACTAAATTTTAGTCTCTAAAAAAAGCAAATTATGGACTGAAAGCGTGTGGTTTCTGTGACTAATTATCAGTTGTTAAAGTGGTTTATCATAGACTTATTCGGTGACGATTTGAAACTAATTTTCAGTCTCCAAAAGTAGCAAATTAAAGACTAAAATCGTATAGATTATAGGACTATTAATCAGTCTTTAAAGCCTTTTATCAAGGGCTGATCTCAAACTAAATTTTAGTCTCTAAAAGAAGCAAATTAAGGACTGAAAGTGCCTTGATTTTAGGACTAATTATCACTATTTAAAGCCTTTTATCAGAGACTGATTTGGTGACAATTCGAAACTAATTTTCAGTCTCCAAAAGTAGCAAATTAAGGACTGAAATCGTCTGGATTCTGGGACTATTAATCAGTCTTTAAAGCCTTTTATCAGAGACTGATTTTGTATGGTAATCTACAAAACAACGAAGGGTATTAGGGACTGTAGGCAATGTTTATGGACTAATTTTCAGTCCCTAAATCCATGTGTTAGTAACTGATCTAACATAGTATTGGCGACTGACTTTTCAGTCGCCGATAATATGCATTGGGGACTGAAATAACATGATACCAACCCATAGAAATAAGGACTGACTTTTTTATTTTGGAGACTGATCTCTGGTCCTCGTTGGTTTGATACAACAAGGACTGAATTTCAGTTGATAACGTCACTTTCCGCAACTAAGCTTCTACCACTGATTAGTGACTAGCAAAATCAGTCCTTGATAGACCATCCGTAACTGATCATGGTGTATCGGAGACTGATTTTTCAGTCTCTGAAAGCCTGTTTTTTTGTAGTGAGCCAAGAAGAGGGTATTGACTTCGAGGAATCGTTTGCTCCAGTGGCTCGGATTGAGGCGGTTTGAATGTTTCTGGCCTATGCAGCACACAAGAATATTACTATCTATCAGATGGATGTGAAGACGGCATTTCTCAATGGACAACTCCGGGAAGAGGTGTACGTGACACAACTAGAAGGCTTTGAGGATCCAGATCATCCGAACCATGTATATCGGCTTAAGAAAGCCCTCTACGGCCTTAAACAAGCCCTGAGGGCATGGTACGATAAACTATCTGCATTTCTCCTTGCTAATCACTTTACCAAAGGAACTGTTGACCCGACCTTATTTATACAGACTCACGGGACAGACATTCTCATTGTTCAAATTTATGTGGATGATATTATTTTTGGTTCAACCAATAAAAAATATTCAAACGCTTTCTCAAGATTAATGAAACAAAACTTTGAGATGTCGATGATGGGTGAACTTAAATTCTTTCTAGGATTGCAAGTTCATCAATCACCCCGTGGTATATTTCTAAGTCAGTCAAAATATGCTCAGGAAATCCTGAAAAAGCATGGTATGACCAGCTGTGACACCTAAAATACACCAATGTCCTCCTCATCCCCGAAGCTAGATGCTGACATAAATGGGACACCCATTGATCCTACCAAATACCGTAGTATCATTGGGTCAATCATGTATCTCACAGCTAGCAGACCGGATGTTGTATTTGCCACGTATCTTTGCTCCCGATATCAGTCAAGACCAACTGAGCGGCATTTGTCAGCCGTTAAAAGAATCCTTAGATACATAAAGGGAACCATTCACTTGGGGATCTGGTATCCAAAGGATTCTGGATTTGAACTTGTTGCATTTTCAGATGCTGACCATGCAGGGTGCCTAGACACAAGGAAAAGTACATCCGGAGGAACACAGTTTTTGGGTGACAAGCTAGTCTCTTGGCAGTCAAAGAAGCAAGATTGTACCTCCCTGTCTTCAACAGAATCTGAGTATGTAGCCATGTCTGCCTGATGTGCTCAAGTCATCTGGATGAGATCACAACTGATGGACTACGGTTACATATTCAACAAGATTCCGATGTATTGCGACTCCAAGAGTGCCATTGCCATTTCATGCAACACAGTACAGCATTCGAAGTCCAAGCATATTGATCTCCGATACCATTTCATCAAGGAACACGTGGAAAGGGGTACTGTTGAATTATATTTTGTGGGAACTGAACACCAACTGGCAGATCTGTTCACAAAAGCCTTGCCTCATGCAAGATTTGTGGATCTGGTTCACCGGATTGGTATGAGATGTTTGACGCCAAATGATTTGGAAAAGTTTCTCAAAAACAATTAACCAAGTCAAACATCAAAAACATATGTGTAAATATTCAAAAAAAAAATGTGTGTGCAAGTACAAACCCTTATTCAACATTTTGTTCTTATTAGACCGTCTTTATTTATTTCTGAACAAATGTTGAGGGGGAGACACAAAATTTCACAAATTTTTTTAAAATTTTGTACTTGCATGGTTTTTGTAAAATTGTTGCTTCATATTGGTAATGATGGTGTATCTTAAGGCTTATTTGCTAAATGGTTAGGACTTTGATGGTAACAACAAAAGTTTAGAGGACCATAAGTGCTAAATATTGAAAATCGTTTGGTTAGGATTAATTGCGTAAACACACAAGAGGTTAAGGGACTAATTGTGAAAAAGGTTAAAAGTTAAAAGTAAGAATTAAATGCCCTCTGACTTTACTACGTAATTCATTTACTTTCACTGCCATACCTGTCTCTCGCATTTACTCCCATTCAACAACCTAATCAACGACTATCACTGATTCTGATCATCCGTTCAAGTTTTCACTAATCTGTGAGTGTTTTGATGATTATTAAGTGATATTAACAAACGGTTTTCAAGGAATTAGAGATCCAACGGTGGATTTTGTGTATAATGATTATTCGTAATTCTAGGGTTTGCGTAGATTTGGGGATTTTTGATCTCGTGTGTTTTATGTGACTTTGATTATACGATTGCGCTTAGAATATGTTTGTATACCATGTTTGCATGCTTAATTGTACCCATAAACACATTTCATTGATTGTTCTTGATTTAGGGTTTATGAACACGATTTGGGGAAATTCATTTATGACTGTTTTGGTATGATTAGCAAGTTGCTATGTTGTTGTTGTGTTATGAATTGAACATATGTTGCCTCAGATTAGACCCAGAAACACCAATTTGCACTCTATTGAAACATAGGGTTTATCAAGAACGCGTAACACTAGCAGTTCGATTCTAGATATTTTGTGGATAATTCTTGTTAAAACTTGGACAAAATACGAAGAATAGCTATGTGAATCCATTGCAATTACCGTGATATCATTAATTTGTGTTAAAATGATATGCGAAGAAAAATCTTGGTGTTAAATCGTCTTCAAACGGGTTTCGGAATTTCTTGTATAAGATATTCTCGAATTTGCAATTGCTTTCGCAATTGTCATTTGCTCTCGCATTTGCCATTGCTCTCGCAATTGTCAAATATGCTCTCGCAATTGCCATTTGCTCTCGCATTTGACATTTGTCTCGCATTTGACAATTACTTTCGCAATTGGTAATTGCTCTCGCAAATGGTAATTACTCTCGCAATTGAAAAACTTCTCTCGCAATTGGACTTTCTCTCGCATTTGACAATTTTTCTCGCAATTGGTATTTTCTCTCGCAATTAGTAATTTCTCTCGCATTTGTCAAAGTCTCTCGCATTTGACAACTGCCTTCGAAATTACAAATTTCCAAAGAAATTACAAATTTCCTTAAGTCTTGTCAAATTAAAGAGAAGGTTTCTTATACAAATTAAAATGATCAATTCATAAACTAAAGATTGCAAAGTCATGTTAATAAAGGATGTTATGTGCAAACACTTAGTCTCATCTAATGCTAACACACATATATCCTGCAAATTGGTTTCATAATGCTGTTTCAGATTATCCACAATGTCTTCACAACAACAACAACAACCACTTCCAATGATCACCAAAGCTGAATTATTCCCACAAGGGTTCACGGCTAAGTATGGCAAGAACAATTCAAGAGTTGTCTTTGACAACATCAAGTGTGCTGAACCAAGTTGTCGCATTGTTATTGAAATCCTCAAAAGACATGAATGCCGTAGTATTTTGGAGAATTCAGATAGTATTCCTGAGTTATACATCCATCAGATGTGGAGCACTATCAAGCCTGATGACAGTGACAAATTCTTCACATGCACCCTTGACAGAAAACAAGTCAAAGTCACACCAGCACATCTTCGTGAAGCTTTATCTCTACCTAATCCACCTGATACCTCACGACAATACTGGCCTTCACCCACTGAACAAGACATTCTCAACTTTCTCATTGGCATTGGATATGATGTAGATCCCAAACTTCCACTCAACATTATCTCAAATATCAATGCTAAGTCCATTCCTCAACCATGGAGAACAATGTACTACATTCTGATTCGATCAGTGTCTGGAAGAGACAGTGGTCACGAACATCCCAGACTTTCTCATGCTCAACTCTTCTGGGGAATTGTTACCAAAAGCAACCTTGATTTTGCTGCCATCATCTGGGAGGATCTCATGTTTCAAATCCGGGTTCAATATAACAAACCATTGACTAAAATTCTATTTGTCCGTTACACTAAGTTGCTGATCAGTCTTCTCCTTGATAAGAATCTTGATATTTCTAATCGACCCGAAGACAGAGAAAGACATGTGATAAAGATGGACACGGATTTCAAACACGTATACTTTCCAAAGGATAGCACTCACAAACAAGGTCTTAAATTGTTTGAGGTTCTACTTACTGATGAGGTCAAGGAAACTCCTGCTTACAGAGATTACATTTAGGCTTATGAAAAGAAGCTTGTTGGCATAACTAAACTGACTGAGGGAACAGGTTCTTTCAAGACTCGTTCCAAAAGTAGTAGAGCTAGTAAAGCTGGAAGTGCATCGAGTGCCTCAAAGAAACAACCCCAAAGCAAGAGGAGAATTGTAAAGACTGCTCCAAAACCAAAAGTTGAAGACACTGGGATTCGTGATGAATTTTTTGAATCTTTTGAGGACACTGAACCTGAAGTGGAAATACTAAATGAGGAAGAAGCTGAGTTTCAAACACAGCTTGATTTGGAGAATGCAGCTAAGGCAAGTATTAAACAAAAGACGATTAATGAAGAGAAATGAGCAGATCTACATATGAAAATAATGAGGGAACTGGAAGAAAAGAAGAAGGAAGAAATTGCTAAGGGAGCAGGAGGATCAGGAGTCACTCCAGTACCAGTTTCAACCCCTAATCCGGTTATTCAACCCGGTGATTCTAAAACTTCCACAGTTCAGCCAGATACGGTTAATCAACCCGATATGGCTACATCTACGGTTCCCCCTCCTCAATCAAGCTCGGTTAATCAACCCGACTTGGAAAATCAAACACAATCTGAATCAGAAAAGATAGTCTTCACAAAAAAAGAAATTTCAGATTCAATGTTTGATGACATCCCACATCAAGAGGAGGTACATCACCAAGATGACACTGGTGAATGGGGAGATTCTGAGGAAGAAAAGGAAATTAGTGGATCAAAGACTACTGAAGCTGCAAATGAGCTGGAGGCACTTGCTGAAGCAGAAAGGAAAAGGAAGGAAGCAGTGGAAAGGAAACAAAAGGAGGATGATGAAGCCGATAATTACATTATCTCTCCACTTCGTGATCCTATGGAAGTTAATGAGTCTCCTCAACAACAACCATGAGATCAGATTCTTCCCATTCCTTCTCCCAAACCTACCACACCTCCTAATTCACCTCCCAAGCATCCAACTCCTCCAGAATCACATAGCAACTCTCCAAAACCTCCACCTTCATCTCACAAGGATCCTACACCTCCTAATTCTTCATCATCTATACCTTCACTCACTCCATCACCATCAAGACAACCATCACCCAAAGCCAAAGCAACAGTGGCAGATGCTATTAAAAGGGTCATGAAAGGCAAACATGTCCGTAAAATCGCCAAAGTCACAAGAGTTGAAGTCCTTTCACCCATATCAAGACATATAAAGAAAGCAACTAAACTTGCTCAAGCAAGAAAAGAGAGCAAGCTGCAAGAAGAAATGACAGAGATGAAAAACCTTGTCAAGGATCTGTCTGATCAAGTCAAGGAGATGCAGCAAACAAAGCAGAATATGGATGAGTTTCTTGCTTTTGATGTTGAAGATTATCTCAAAACTAAGACAAGACATTATGTCAAACACTACACTGCTGATCTTCAAAAAAATATTAACGAGCATGTCGATGCTCAACTTGATGTCAAGATCAAAGAAGAAATCATCTCCAATTCTGGATTCAAGCAACTCAAAGACTTCACCACTGCAGAACTTGAACTTGAGCTTCTCAACAGACTCCATGCTATGACATCTCCTTCTCCTGAAGAAATCAGTCTCATAAAGTCTATTGAAGCACACATTGAGAAGGTTTCTTGCAAAGTTGCTGCTGATAAGTGTAAAAGGATTCGTGATGACGACAATGAGGACCAAGATCCAAATCCCACACAGAAGAAACACAAGGCTGAGAGTGGATCTGGTATTCACATTCAGGAACCTACTGAACAGAAAACTTCTTCACCACCTCCAAAACATCAAGAATCTGGTTCTAAGGGAACCGAGCATCACTTTGAACATTTCATAAATGAAGACATTGAGTTTCAACCTCAAGATGATCCACCACAACCACCTTCTAAACCAATAAAGGCTAAACCTTTCAGCAGTAAGAAACCTTCTGAAGAACCAACTGTGGTAACATGGTTGGATACTGATGAAGATTTAGAAGGAAATAACTGGTTCGATCATCTTGCAAGTGCTCAGATCAACAACGATGAAGCTTCCAAAATAGAAGATAGCACGTTTGAATACACGCAGAAAGTCAAACATGCATTCAACATTAAGAAGATGATGAAAAGAGAGCTTCGTAGAATAAAAAATGATGCCTTCATTCTTTTGAAAGATAAATCTGCAAATGCTGCTGAGTTGGAATATCATCTGGAGAACATTGCTCGGGCACTGTCCAAAGACTTCGATTGGACAAATCCAGATGTATTCAGGGAAGGTGGTCTTGACAGTAAGAACGTCCATACATCACTGACTGGACAAAACCACTTCCTGTGATCCGACCATACCATGGAATATCACAAATCCCATTCGAATTCTTCTTCAATCAAGATCTGGAACTACTCGTACATGGGGTTTCAAGTAAAGTCAAATATGCTACCTCAATCACATTCACTCCTGCTGCGAACTACGCCAATCCTGCCATTGAGGAAGATGCTAGACACCGTAAACTCTTCATCAACAAAATTGCAAAATATGATCGTGACGCTGAACTTGGAATTCACAACTGGTTTGATAAACGTAAGTCGTGGTACAAGTACAAGCTTGGCCTCATGGCATCCCGTTAAAAGGTGTTCAGTGATCTTCATATCAAGGCGGTAATTGATGCTAAGGGATCACAAAAGCTTGGCTACACATTCATTTCTGAGATCACTGTTCGCAGACAAGATGATCTACTTTACACGTTCAATGAAGCAGATTTTCCCGCACTCAATCTCAATGACATTGAAGATTTGTATTTGATGAAAGTACAAGGGAAGCTGAATCATCTTAATCCTACTCTTCTGTATGCGTTTAGCACGGCTATCTGTCACTTCATCAAAAGAACGGTTATCAAAGAACGTGTCGAGGATCTTCAGCTTGGAGTTGAAAGTTTTCAGAAGAAGTTGAATCTTGAGGAACCCATGTTTACTCTTACTGACAACAAAGAGCCTCAGTACTTGCTCAAGAATGACCCTGTCTTCGGTTTCGTCTACAGAAGTGCTAAAAACACAAACCGTTTCATGCCACATAAAGAGATTCACAAGTTCTGTGATGACACTCTGAAGAATGTTCGAGATAGGTTAGTTTCACGAGTTCAGGATCAAGTATTGAAGAAGCACAAGAAATGGAATTATTCTCAGCTTAGGCAAGTCAAGAATTTCATCTGGTCGATCGAAGAAAGGCTCTACCGAAGGGATCAGATGAGGAGGTTGGAAACATATGTTGGTGGTCGTCCTCCATTTGCCATCAGATTATTTCAGAGGACAGATCCACAATTCACCACTTTTGGCAAAGGCGGTTAATTGTAAGAATTTGATTTCAATATTCATTATTCATTCATAATTCTTACTTATATTCGACTGTGTTATAATGGCTTGTGTACACATAACAGTGCACAACCCGTTCTTGTAATGAAAGGACCCTGAGGTACGCTTCAGTGCCTCAATCCTATTCAAAGGAGCGAAAGCTTCTTTCTTATGAGTAGAATTAAACCGGAATGTTTTCTAAGTTTTTCAAACATTCTGCTCATAAGGACAAGTATTCCCTTGTCAAGGGGGAGTATTTGAAACACTAATCTTTGTTCATATACACAAATGTTCTTGAAACTCTTCCCTAAAACTCAAAAACAGCATATTTTAATCATAAAGTTTTCCAAAAACATCATGAGTATGCTATTTTTGAGGGGGAGAAGTAAAAGATGATTAAAATATGATGTCTCAAGTGCTGGAATCTCATGAGTGTAAGACTCAAGAATTGACCCTCGAATTGACGATAACTAAAGTCAGTAGTCGAAAGGACATGTCCCGGACGGGTAATAATTTCAAGCCAGTTCATCTGGTGATGTAAGCGTGTCTCGCAAAGGATATGATTGAGTAGAATGTACCGATTTCGAGTGATTTTCTTTAAATGTGATCTGGATGGGTAATAATTTCAAGCTAGTTTACTAGTGATGTAAGCGTGTCTCGCAATGATCATGTTCATTGAAAATCAATCAATTCAAAAGTGCCAACTCTTCCCGACATGTGCAAATTTCAAATTAATTACTTATGAGCACATGTTAAGGGGGAGTCTTTCTGAAAATCATCAAACTCTCAAGGTGTCAACAAAATGTCTTTACGATTATCGACACTTTGAGAGATTTTCAATGGTTTGGTTATGGCATCATCATTAGGATAGTCATGGAGTTATAAGGTGACTAAGGTTAGGGAAAACCGTCCTATGATCCGCCAGAGCCGGAGGGATCTACCCAAGGACAATACCAATAGTTTAGAACTAGAAAGTCCTAGGTATGATATAAAAAAGGAGAAATGAAATGAAAGGAGAAAGAAGGGGTTGAAGAATTAAAAAGAAAAGCAAAGAAAAAGGGTGAAAAGAAATAGCCCTCCATTTGTTCAACCTTAGGGCAGACACCGGGTTCAATTCATTATCTACTGGTTGATGAGCATCACCGGTATTGAAGAATAAAGACGTCATGGACCCAGTGACGCACTACACAAACCTTCTTAGCCACTCAGGTGCCTCTCAAAAGGCATTTGTTTCATTTTCACGGAGAACCCTTCATCATCTATCGACCTCTCACTACGAGGGTGTTGATATTGAAAAGGAGGCAATCTGCTCCAGCCTCCGACGACCAAACAAATGAGCACTAATTGAGTCTAGAGCCATGAGATTCATCAAAGATCTCTTAGGTACACTTAGTATTACTCTGCTGTTCTACATCATGGGCAGCAGGTGTAAAATTAAGAAAGTGTCCTTCGCAGATCTTAGCAATCTGCCTAGAACATTCATGAGAAAAGTCACTAATGTGATTATCAATGATTGAATGGAAATCCTGCCAGGGTCAACATCTAACAACCCTGACAGCAGGTCACTTCGGTAACTCCTTGTGGGTTACGCTTAGTGTTTGCTCCAAACGGTCTACAGTCGTGGGGTGATCTCCAGCGACTCACTGAATCGTGGGTGCACTTCGGTGTATCCGTGTAAGCCCTTTCGGGGGTATCCAATTCAGAACGGCTTGGGTAAGGATTAGAGAGAGTCTTCACACTATGCTGTTGACAATCTCAAAATCCAAATCTGTAAGTGCCGGTTGGTTCGTGCTGCTGATGCTGCTGTCGATGCTGCTGCTGATGCTGAGGAGCTAGAAGACCTGGAGTTCAACCACAAAGAAGTCCATTATGCTCATATCACTGAAGTAATGTTCTCAAATGACTCAGAAACAACAAAAATTCAAAGATGTTAAAGATAAGTCTGAAGTTCAAACTCAACTATTCTAAAAATTGAAAAGAGAGAACAAGTTAAGGAACAAACGTCAAACACTCATGAGCATGGTGGAAATGACGACAAGACATTGGAGATTTGTAGATCGAGACAACATCATTACATTTCAAGTTAAAGAACAAAGAACAAAGATTATCAAGACGTCAGAAGCCTAAGAAGCAAAGATGACGTCAAGCAACCAATATGTCCAAGACTTAGGGGGAGATTGTTAGGAACACGTTTTAAATAATATTCAAGTCTTGTACATTGCTTCGCAATTGGTTATTTAATGTTAGGACTTTAATAGTTTGTTAACATGGTCCAGCCCATTAGAAGTCCATGGGCCGGCTACCCTTTTGTATTTCACACAAACACCACCCCATGTGCTTGCCCTAGATATTTCACTATAAATAGAAGGCATGGGGTGCTTAGTTATTTGTTGGTTTTCATGTGTATTGCGTAAGCTTTGTTCCTTAATCATTCGAATAGTGAAAGCCTTCCATTCTATCTTATTCTCATTAGCTTATTAGTTCTTATCTTATTTATACGTAGCTTATTAGATAAGTAGTAGTACATGTGTGGTGTTACAATATATAAAGGTGACCTACACCCTCACTGCTCATATGATATTTGATTCGAAAGTAGGACCAGAGGAAAGAAGAAAAAAAATAACTATGTCATACCAACCATACTGTAAACTTATATATTCTTCTCTTTTCTATATATATATATATATAATATATATATATATATATATATATATATATATATATATATATATATATATATATATATATATATATATATATATATATATGCATCATCATGTAAACTTACAAGCACAACCCATTTTCATGTGTATAAAGATATAGGAGATATCAGTGTGTATGGATACGAGTTCCAGAAGGAAAAGGGAGACCTCGAAACAGCTCGCGAAATAACACAAGCCACAACATACACTTCTCGACACAAAACAAACCCGCGACACCCTCTTTACGTTCATTTTAGAAGTGATTGAAACTAAAAGAAATAAACATGCGATGCCCTTTTTCCCAGCCCATCGACACAGCCAAAAATACGCCTGAGTCACAACCCTATCAACACACACTTAGCACCACACGACACACACACAAGACCCATTTTTTTCACATGAAACTCGACCCATTTCACAACCCTTTTTACACACTAAAACACACTTAAACTCACCCTTGTTTACTGCCTAAATCGGCCCACAAACAGCCCACATGGTGACCCATTAACACAGCCATACGAAACTATTAACAGTCACATAAAATCATGAGTTTTCACTCTACTCGACACCCTCTTTACCTTTTGTATGGTGTTCAAAATTAGTAACAAAACAAACATGTATTTGCTTCTTTTATTTCTGTTCGTAGGTATAGTCTCAACAGACTTTAGGTCGTGAGATAGAAATCACCCTCATGCGTATTATATGCTCGAATAGCAAGACACAGAAAGTTCACATATTAGGCTTTTTAGTTTGTTATTTCATGTATTATCTTTATGATTTCATGCGACTTTCAAAACGTAAACATGTGCAAGATTTATAGTCGATTCATATAAGCCTTTAGGTGCCATGTTAAGCGTTAGTAATGGTATCAAAATAGAGGCAAATGAGATGATAAACTTTACCCTTGAAGCGTGATAAAAGAAGAGAGCAAATGGCCAAAGGAAAACACGAGTACCCTCCTCGAACCTGCTGCAAACACCACGACCAAACTTGTCGAGTCCAAGCCCAAAATCAAACCCTTGCTTGCCTTTTGAATCGCACAGGAAGAAGGAGAAAAAAAGTAGCAGTCGCCAATGGGTGTAGGGTTTTTATTTAGGGTTTTTGAGTAGAGGAAAATTGGCACAATATAAAAGAAAAATATAGGTGCTATCGTGGGTATAAGGGTAGGCGATTGAATGGTTTCCAAAAAGGTAAGTCACTAAATTGGTGGAATGTGATTGACAGAAAGTATGTGTATGATTTTGGTCATAAAAGAAAACCTGTGAGAGTTCTTTCAAAATAGGACATGCTAATGTTGTGGGATTTGATTGGAGAAAGAATGTAATATATTGTTAAATAATGGTTACACAAATTTTACTTAAGTTGTTAGAAAAATACATATACTGTAATATGTCTTGTTGAGAAATTTATTTTTGTTTATAGTATGGTAATCTTATGGAGGGTACTAGAGGCGTGTAATTTCATTTAAATGTGCACCATCTGTTTATCATGAGTCTTATTATCGTATCACTTATATTTGTTTAATTATTAACGGTTAAATGCTTGGGTTATATTCGGGATAAAATGTTTTAATGCATTAAACGTCTTTTATGAATTTGAGATCAAAGGGTATTCTGGGTATTTTACGTGTTCAAAAATTTTGGGTTTTACACCTCAGCACTTCCAGATGTGTGACCTTCTGGGAGAGGTGCCTCTTTGGGCATAGACTCAGTTTCTTCCCTAGTTGGACTAGGAAGTACTCCTGAACCACCCAATTGTTCCATGTGGCATGTGATTCCACCACTTATACCAAGTCCATGAGGAACTGGCACGGTAGGTGTTGCCATGGTTGAGGTCTTAATAATGTTAACACTATCCTGTCCAACTGCTAAGCCTGAGACAGTAGTATTAGTCTCTTCCATTCTGTCAAAATTGACAGCCTCATCTGCTACAAACGGTATAGTAGGAGAACTAGGCTGAGGAACTATAGTTTCCTGTCTGTGTCTCCTCCTATATGTTTGTGTAATAATTGGGGTATGTGTTATTGCTGGAACCACAATGGGTGTGTGTTGGGGCTCAGTTGGGTTGACTGACCCTTCACCCTATACCTGTTGAATCTGAGCAAGCATATCATGAAATAATGGTGTTACTTCCCCATTCCACCCTGAGTTGCCATTGCCATATTTTGAAACACTTTTTGTTGCAGGCAAGGAGTAGGAAAAATTGTTTTATGGGAAAGTAACTGACTTTTCTTTGCATTTAAAATGGTTAGAATGAACCTTGGATACATCAAAAGTTGAAGAATTCACATTCTTCACCATACTGTCAAAAATCATTTTTGAAAATTTTTAAAGAGCAGTAGAAACATAATGTTAGTTTAAAATAGACTGCCCAGGCATAGTTTTGAGCAAACTATCAGCTATCAACGGATTTGATGTGTCTTTACCAATAACCATTTGCTTTGGACTAGCCAACTCTTAACTGTGAAGTATGGTGAGTTGATAACCATATAGTTTTTGGTAAATTATCAACCATAAACGGATTTGATTAGTCTTTACCAATAGCCATTTTCTTTGGACTAGTTAGTTCTTATGTGGGTTAGACATGGTGAACCAATAACCATTTATTGTGTGTTCAGCTTACACACTTCAAGATCCACATCAGCATACAGTCCAAAACACAAAGCACTCAAGTAGCTAAATCATCCTGCAATTGTTAGTCCAAAACCAAGAAAACACAAACCAAAGTATTTTCATTTAACAGTTATCATATATGACTACCAACTTAATACAAGCAGTATCAAAATTATTCAAACAATACAAACTATACATAGCAGTTTCATTTGACACAATTAGCAGTACAAAATCCTTTTCTCAACAAAAAACACTTAGACATTTAAACTTTAAGGGTTAAACATTCCAATACCTGCCACCAATTACTGAAACCTCCCCACGTCAAAACCTTTAGTTAATAAGTCAGCAAAATTGTCATCAGTATGAATTTTATCAACTTGAACTAACCTTTTCTCATTACAGTCTCTTATAAAGTGATGTCTAATTTCAGTGTGTTTAGTTTTAGATTGCTGAACTGGATTTTTAATTATACACATTGTACTGCTATTGTCAATAAAAATAATTGTATTCAAGAAATTGTACCCATAGTCAAGTAACTGATTCTGAATCCAAAGTACTTGAGCACAACAACTAGCAGCAGCCACATATTCAGCTTCAGTAGTAGAAGTGGCCACCATAGTTTGCTTTTTGCACTGCCATGATATAAGTCTGCATCCTAGGAACTGACAACCACATGTTGTTGACTTCCTATCCATACTAGCACCAACATAGTCACTATCTGAGTATGCCACCAAATCAAATGGTGACTCTTTGGGATACTACAGACCTAAATTAGGATGACCTTTAAGGTACCTAAAAATCCTCTTCACTGCTGTCAACTGAGACACCTTTGGAGTGACTTGAAACCTTGCACAAGCACATACAGCAAACATAATATCAGGTCTTGATGAAGTGAGATACATCAAGGACCCAATCATGGACCTGTAGGTATGTACATCAACAGCTTCACCACTATCATCTTTCAAGAGCAAATGTGTATCCTTTTCAGCAGGTGTGCAAGCAACTTTAGCATCAAAAAACTGGAATTTTCTCAAAATATCAGCAACATATCTATCTTGACAGATAAATATTCCATCTTGTTTCTGCTGCACTTGTAACCCCAAAAAGAAAGTGAGTTCACCCATAGAACTCATCTAGAACTGATCTTTCATCAACTTCTCAAATTCCTTGCACATCTCCTTCTTTGTAGAACCAAAAATGATATCATCTACATATACCTGAACCAACAAGATATCACCTTTGTTCCTTTTGATAAAAAGAGTCTGATCAATCTTGCCTCTATGAAACCCATTCTTCAAAAGATAAGCAGCTAAGGTTTCATACCAAGCTCTTGGAGCTTGATGCAAGCCATAGAGAGCTTTCACCACCTTATAAACTTTGTCTGGATGATCAGGGTCAATGAAACCTGGAGGTTGAGAAACATATACCTCCTCTTCAATTGTGCCATAGAGAAATGCACTCTTCACATCCATCTGATATACTGTGAAACCTATGAAAGAAGCATAAGATAGAAAAAGCCTTATTGCCTCAATTCTTGCAACAGGGGCAAAAACCTCTTCATAATAAATTTCTTCTTCTTGTGTATAACCCTGAGCTACAAGCCTTGCCTTGTTCCTTATCACAATTCCTCTTTCATCTTTCTTATTTCTGAACACCCACTTAGTACCAATAACCCTCATGCCCCTTGGCAAATCAACAAGCACCCAAACCTTCTGAATCTTGAATTGAAGAAGCTCTTCTTGCATAGCTTCTACCCAGCTTGAGTCTTCTAATGCCTTGAGCACATTCTTGGGTTCAATCTGTGATAAAAAGCATACAAACAGACACTCATTTTTTTTCTTACTGATCTTTTGATTCATACAAAATACTAAGAAAACCATGATGATCTGGTTCTTAAGTCTGCTTTATTGTCTTCACACCAGACTATATATCTCCAATCACATTTTCAAGTGGATCATTCTTGTGAACTGTTGCTTTGAGAGTTAGAGGAACTTCATATGTGATAAGCATGTTGTGAAATTCAACTTCATTAGCTTGCTCATCCTGAGAAGCAGAGTTAAATATTTGATCAATGGTGTGCACATTTGGTCTAGCAGTACAAACTTCTGGCCTAGCAGTATTAACTCCATTTGTACTGCATTCAGGAGTTTCTTTATTTTGAACATCCACATCTTCTGTAGTATTCACATCTGCACCACCATCCTTTCTATCTTCATTAGATAGTTGTGAAACACCATTCTCTGAAGTGAAATCATCCCCAGTAAAGTTCCAAATTGGCATCACTATATGATCTTGGTCATCTTCTTTCTCCCTGCTTGGTTCATCAACATCAATATATTCTTCTGAACCTGCAAAATCATTAGTATTTGTACCTGCAACAACTGGTATATAATTCATAGTATGGGTTAAAGAATCAAGATCAAACAGCCATGTTAAACCAGCACCTGCAACATTAGATTTATTCTCCAAAAACTCCACATGTAGGTTTTCCTCTATCTTCTTGGTTCTTAAATTGTATACCCTAAAAGCTTTACTAACCATAGAGTATCCAACTAAGTAACCCTCATCTGATTTACCATCAAATTTTCCCAAATGATCTAAGGTATTGAGAATAGTAACATGATAGCCAAATGGTCTCATGAATTCTAAGGTAGGTGATCTACCCCTAAACAGCTCATAAGGTGTCTTGTTTTTAGATTGCACTACTAAAACCCTGTTTTGCACATTACAAGCAGTATTAACTGCTTCAGCCCAAAAAGTGATGGGTTGTTTTGAGTCAGCTAACATGGTTCTAGCAGCCTCTATCAATGTCCTATTCCTCCTTTCAGCAACACCATTCTGCTGAGGAGTTCTAGTAACACTAAATTCTCTCCTAATACCTTTTCCCTACAGAAATCATCCATAACACTATTCTTGAATTCTGTCCCATTGTCACACCTGATGACTTTCACTTTCTTATCAACTAGGTTTTCTACCTCTGTTATAAAAGTCTTAAGGATACCAGCTAACTCATCCTTAGTTCTAAGAAAGAAAACCCATGTGAACCTACTATAATCATCAGTTACAACAAGACAATATTTCTTATGAAGAATACTACTCACAGAAGTAGGACCAAACAAGTCCATATGAAGCATATATAATGGGTGAGTAATAGAGTTAAGGGTCTTGGGCTTACAAGAAGCTCTGTGTTGCTTACCCTTAAGACAGGCAACACATGTTTGATCATTTTCAAATCTTTTCTGAGGTAAACCTCTTACCAAACCATCTTTTACAATCTTATTAATGGTTTTAAATTTAATATGACCAAGTCTTCTATGCCATAGCATAGACTCATCTAATGTGGCTTTTGCAATCAAACAAGTAAGATTTTCCTTAGGAACAATGTTCTTCATATCTATACTGTATAAATTGCCTTTTCTAGGAATTTTAAGTAATACTTGACTTTCATCAGGTAACTTAAAATCTTTAGAAAGGACAAGACATTCAGTATCAGTAAAAAGAACTATGTTCATCTTGTCACACATATGTGAGACACTAAAGAGATTATACTTAAGTTCTTTTACAAAATACACATCTTCAAAGTCTAAATTTCCAGTCTTTATAGTACCTTTACCAGAAATTTTAACACCAATACCTCCTCCAAAGCTAACATGTTGACCATCCAGAGGTGTAAAGTCTGAAAGATATGACATGTTGCCAGTCATGTGCCTGGAACATCCACTGTCTGAGTATCCTTGATCCTCTTTCTTAGTACCTGAATGTTCCTGCACACAAAATAAAGGAATTAGTTCCTTTTGGGGACCCAGGCCATTATTGACTTGGATCTACCTCGTGCATCAATATAGTTATATTTATTAAAAGTCATTGATGCACCATTGGGTTTGATAGGTCTCCATTCCCAACGTGCTGAGGCCTTCACAGCATTTCCCATGTTTGCCCTGTTGGTGTTTACAACCCTAGCAGTAGAAACTTTTGGCCGAACAGTAGAAACTGCTGGCTCAGTTGTTTTAACTTTTGGTACCCATTTTTGATTGTAAACCACCCTTCTCTCATAAAAGGACCGTTTACCTGTTTGTGCTATTTTAACAAAAGTTGTTATTGGTTTTGCACTTGAAACAGGTTGTTTTGGCAGTGTTGCAAATATCGGCCGATACGGCCGATTAATCGGCGATTAATCGCTTAAAGGCCTCGGACCTTGGAGAGATTTACAAGGTTATCGGCCGATTAATCGGTTAAATATCGCTTAAAGGCCCCCGACCGCCACAGTACCGATTCACGATTTTTGCAACATTGGTTTTGGGTAAGCAGTCTTATTTGGTCTAGCAGTAGAAAGTGTTTTGGTGCCAGACTTCAATAAAACTGCTCTGGGAATCATGTTGCTTTTTACATTAGGGTGAGAATTTCTTTGAAAATTGTTATCATTCACCCTTGTTTTCCCAAATACCATCCTTCTTCCCAGATGGTAGTCACACTTAGCATGCAAATGGTCAAAACTTCCACAGATATGACATGCTTTACTATTCATCACAAAGTCACTACCAAGTTTTTGAGATTTCAAGTTGTTTCAGTTCCTTTGGTTACCTCTAAGAGCTGGTAACCTATTTCTATACATCTCAGCATACTTAACTATTGGCCTACATTGATTAGCTTGTTTTCTAGGTGACATAGTTTCACTCTTAACTACCTTAGGGACAGTAGTTTTCACTTTAACCTTAACATCCTCATCAGCTAGAGATGAATCACTAGCACTTTCAAACATTTCATTCTCTAGTTTAACCTCTTCTTCATTAGCACTCTTAACAAATTTAGGGCCATATTCTAAAGTTTGTTCTTGAAATTCTGCTAACCCAGTGTGTGCTATGTCTATGCCTGGAGGTGAAGGAACACCTCTTAGTGGTGGAGGAACAGAATTATATCCTACACAAGACTTAGCCTTGTTGACTACATGTGCTTGCCAAATTTTATTGACTCCTTCAGACTGATAAGCTAGTGTATCAACAGTTATTTGACCATTTTCATTAAACTTTTTAAGTTTCTCTCGTTCTGTTCTAAGGGCCTCATTTACAGCAATCTTATAGTCTAAATCCCTTTTTAGTACAGTTATGTCATCATTGTATTTAGACTCATTTGCCCTATAATGTTCTAGCTGTGCCTCTAAAACAGATATACCTCTTTTATGATTAGATAGATTATAGTTAGAATTATTCAACTCTATCCTTTCATTTTCAAATAACTTCCTAATTCTTTCACATTCTTTTAAAGCACTGCAAGATTTAGAACAACTTTCAATAGATTGTACCTTTGAGTCTGAGAAAGCCATCAAAGCGAACTCTGTTGCCACCATTACTGTCTCTATAGATGCTTCCTCCTCATCTGCCATGAAGCTCCAATCATAGCTAACACCATCAATAGCCAGCATAGCCTTTGGCTCCTTCTTCTTTTCCTGTTTATACCAAGTGCTCCTATTATCCTTCTTCCTTGGTATTCTGCACTCCCTTGCAAAGTGTCCCAACTTGTGACAATTGAAACACTCCACTTTCTTCTTGTTAAACCCAGCAGTTTCATTACCATTGATGTTAGTTCTTTGCCAAAATTTCTTAGCCCTCATGCTAAAAAGAGGAACCTGCCATTTGATGTCCATCTCCTCCAAGTCATCATCATCCAACTGCTCAAGGTCTTCATTAGTAAGAGTAGAACCACTAGCCTGACTGGTTTTGAATGCATAGAATGTTGGATCTCCAAGTCCAGCAACATTCTTTTATGAACTAGCAGTAGGAACACTAGCAGTATAAACACCATGATTAGCAGTAGAAACTGCGAAGCTAGCAGTAGTATTATCTTCATTATCCTCTTCCTCATCTGACTTGCTAATGTGGGAAGATGACAGAAGTGCCATATTCCCTAAACTTGTACTTAAGCTTCCAGTCTTCTTCAATCTCTGTTCAACAATTTTGAAATTGTTGTAAAGATCATTGAGCTTTATAGTTTCAAATTCTGGCTTGTTCTGCCAGACAACAACATGAGTGTCAAACTCTGGAGGTAGACTTCTTAAGAACTTCAGATTGAGATCTTCCCTATCAACCTCAATACCAAAAACAATCAGCTGTGTAACAATCTTCTGCAGCCTTGTGAACATGCGATCAAGAGACTCATTGCTGGTTGAAGAGAAGTTTTCAAAACTTTGCTTTCGCAATGTTTTCTGAGTCTTTTTGGTAGCATCATTGACACCAAACATAGTACAAATTTCTTCAAACAATGACTTTGCAGTAGTATACTTGCTAAAAGCAAGCATTTGATCCTCAGGGCGAGTCATCAGAAGCAAACTTCTGGCCTTCAAATCATTCTTCTTCTGAATTCTTTCATCATTAGTAACAGGACCAGTATTCTATTTTTGAACAGGCTTGCCATCAATTTGTTCTGTACTAAAGCCTGGCTTGAAAGAATCACCATACAGAATGATCTCTCAGAGAGCATAATCTTGAACAAGGAAGTACTGCTCTATCTTTATCCTCCACAACTCATACTCATTGAGTTTGAGTTTTGGAAACCTAGCAGCAATGTTGGACTGACTGTTCTCCATCTCCATTTGCTTAGTAAGAGTGAATTTACTATCTTCTTTGGATCTTCTAATTCAAAGTATCAGAACCTGGCTTTGATACCACTTGAGAGGATCTGAAACACACGCCTTGTATTTAAGAGATACTTTGAGTAATATTAACTAGCACGCGGAATTTACTAGTTAACACTTAGAAGATTTTGTATGTTAAAGGATGGAACAGTGTATGATGTAACAGTGAAAGTATGAACACAAGTATAAACCAAACAGCTTCAATATTATTAAGAATAATACGAGTGATCTAAATATCACTAGGGTTTACACATTAAAGCTTTCACAAAGATACGTATGACTTGTATATAATATATCCTAACCTAGGACCTCCTTTTATAGCACAAGGAGTCATGTACAAGTAAACTACAATATACGTATCAATCTATAATTATAAGATATACACAATATCTATTCTATAATTATCTTCATGTGTCTTTATCTCTGTCTCAGCTCATAAGCAGTACAAAGTCTTTGTATTGGCAGTACTAACTCAGTTAGTACCGCTAGTGTTAATCTCCAACAGTTTAAACATTTAGTCTGGCAGTACTAACTGTTGGTTTAATTCCCAACATAAACTTCGACATCAAGGACCTTTTCACTTGTCTAGATGGCCACATCTAAACTTTTACTTATATGCAATACCGAAATAAGTCGGGTAATGCCGGCGATGGACTTGCCTTTCCGGCTAAGTACTTGACTTCAAAGACAGCTAGCTAGTTTCATTCAATAAAGAGGATTTGCACCAAAAGAACAGGCTTTCTACCCCTTCTAGCGAGTTATTAGCATATGGGAGTTCTAGAGACTGCCTTGCCCGCATCTCTTTCTTTAAAGGTTTCACTGCTCTAACTAGGGTATCCCGCAGAAAGAAGTCAACTAGAAGGAAAAATCCACCTAGTCAAAATGGCAGTTACGGACTAATGTACTTGAGCCTCTTTTATCGATCGATAAATGGCATTCTTTTATGCGCTTTCTCGCTAACAAGCCAAGCAGTCCCTAGCGGGCTATCCGTCATTAACTCGAAGAAGTGCAACAAGACCAGTATCGAACTTGCCTCTCTTTCAATCTTCGGAAGTGACTTTGTATCCCTTTCTAATGCAATATCTTCAATCAGATCTGTACGAGTGACAGGAAGAAGTCAGCTAGTTGCCATCCGCTCTGTCCCATTCTCCGATCTATGTCATATTAACCGATTCACCGACATTAGCCTCCGAAGAAA